>SNQJ01S0009230.1:0-13233 GCA_010110895.2 Picea sitchensis | reverse complement strand
AATGAAAGGAACCTAATGCATATATAAGAGGGTTATAATGATCAAATATGACACATACCATGATACCTTGGACCAATTACCTCATGGAGCAAGAGCCCTCTCCGATGCAAGTCCAAGCCGATGGTGATGGAAGCTGCTGCTGCTGACAGGACAACCTGGCGAAGAAGAGGAAAAATGGGTCCTCCAGGACCATGCTCAAGTCAATCCTGCTCTCGGTACTCCATGTCTAGGACCTGTGGGCCTCGAGACATGATCTCCTAGTTATCCCTAGATATCGCGGATAACAGGTCCCATGTTTGATTGATGTATTTTGATTTGCATCCTTTTAAATATATCAACGTTTAATACTTGCTGCATCTCAAGGAAATGTTGTTGCTATGACAACAACCTTTAAGAGGGCTATTACTGCTAGGTACTACAGTTATGTTATAGAACTAAAATCCAATGTTTGGTAGTACTTAAAATACTGTTATGATCATTATGTAAATGCTCACTGTTTAGTACTAATGATGCACTTGTTTGCAAGATGAATTTAATCTCCTCTAGGAGATATTCTTAGTTGTTGTCTTTGTCCCAGGCATGTTACCTTGTAAATTCCACGGAGATTACCATGGAGATGTTCTTGTTTCTTATTCTTATTCTTGTTCTTGTATTTTTGTTTTGACTCTTGTCCCAGGCAGGTCACATGCGATAGCTCTAAGAAAGAGCTATAGTGACAATTGTTCCTGTTCTTATTTTTCGTTCTTGTTTCTATCTCCTATTCATAAGAATATTGTTCTTGTTTGCTTTTTTCCCTTGTTATTGCTCTTGTTCCGGGCAAGTCACAAGTGGTAGCTCCGAGAGGGAGCTATAGTGACAGTTGCAGGAGGCAACATTGTTAAAACTATAGTGAGGATTAGTTTTCTAAACTTAAAAAGGTGAAAGCATAAGTTGTCTCAACAAGAGAATAAGTCTTATCCATTGATCTAGTCAAAGATCCAAGGGTTGGGATCAATTGGCTAGGGCCCACATGGACCTTAGATGAAGTAAAAGGGAAAAGCAAGAGAGTGTACCTAAGTAAGTAAGAAAGGCGAGGGCAAGAGGCAACTCGAGGAGGTTGGGAAAAGAATAAGAGGAGATCGTACGACTCCTATACAGTCCGTACCTGATACGATTGAGCTAGGGCATGATGAGACTCACACAAATAACAATAGAAAGGCCGAGTTAGGGCCATATACATTCCAATAAACAAGAAATCGATGCATTGTCTAACTCAGAGATAAAGAGCAGAAGAAGAAATCCGATCCGTACAGCTAGAAACCAGTCCGTACACTATTCAGAAGTATGGGTTCATACAACAATCAAAAGGGCTGTAAGAGGTCTTTCTTGCATTGTATTTCAATCTGGATTTAAGAAAATTTCTTTGTTTTATCTTGTGTAAAGAGAGTGGCTGTTCTGTTCTATTCAGTGTATGCATATCTTTCTTTAAGCTTTTACATGGTATCAGAGCCAGGTCAAATCGAACATCTCTCACCAAAGGAGAGATAATTGGCAGAAGATGTCTGCAGAGCTTGCCTTTCTTACACCCGAACCAATGATGTTTGGTACATAGATAGCGGAGCATCTAGTCATATGACTGGTCACAAACACTACTTCAACAGTCTAAGCGAAAAGGATTTCGGGTTCGATATTTTGCTTGGTGATGATTATGCATATCATCCAAAAGGAATTGGAACTATAAAATTTGAGAGGGAGTCCAGTAAACACCTTTATCTTTCAGATGTCCTCTATGTTCCGGGACTAAAGAAGAATCTGGTCTCAGTTTCCGCTCTAGAAGACGAGGGTTATGAAGTATCCTTCAAGGATCGAAGGGCTTACATTAAATCAAAAGGTCTGAGTGAGGGATATGAACAAGTCACTGGAATAAGAAAGGACAAGCTGTATAAATTGCAGTTCGAGTCACTATGCCCTAGCAAGCAACAACAACACCAGAGACTGTGATTTATGGCACAGGCGTGTGGCCTGTTAGCACCATGATTTTGATAGCTAAGGTTAGAGGTTTGTCAACAATTTGCAAAGTCATGCCTATTAGCACCCATATTGTTTTTATGCTTGGCATAATCTAACATCTCCAAGGGTCAGTTTCAAAAGGAAGGTTTTCATTTATTATTTCCATTTCCATTTGCAACTGCGCGCTGCAAAATTTGCTACGCGCTGCGCAGAGCGTTTCACCGCGCAAAGGATTCTGTCCCGCAATGGATTTTCGTCGCAGAGTAGATTTCTGTCGCGCAGTGGATTGTCGCGCAGTGGGTTGTCGCGCATGGGATGTTGTCGCGCATAGGATGTTGTCGCGTAGAGGATGTCATCGCGCAGTGGATTTTCTTGCGCACAGGCTACAGGTTGCACTGCGAAAATGACTGGTTTAGTGGTCAACTTCAAGATCGATTTTTGACCAACTGGAGAGGAATTTTGAAAATCCCCGAGAGGTTTTTGTCGGGGACAAACCAAATAATAAAAACCTCTCTCAGATTTTCAAAATGTGTCACGGATTGGGAGATTCGAAGGAATTTTTGAGCCCTATTTTTCATCTTTCATGATTTCCTGTCCGAGATATGTTTTTGCGACACGTATTCCGGCCAGCTGGAGATGAATTTAAAGAAAGAGAGAGATATATTTCTTTATAACGAGCTTAACTACAAAAACCTCTCTCAGTTTCTAAAAATTATTTTTTATCAGTGAGATACGATGTCATATTTAACGCCTATTTTCCTAGTTCGCTGCGCATTCCGCTGCGTTATTTGTTGTAGGTTACTGTTGCGTAGTAGACTTGCTGTGCAGGGATGACAGAGTATCCAAAAATGCACATGATGACTCATCACAACCATACGGTCAAATTTTGATCATGATCAATGACTGTAACAAAAATTTCGGTTACGATTATGATTTGGCAAAGTCAGGCTTTCTATTTTTAGTGAATCCGTTGAAGTTATTGTTCTCTTTCAAAGAAAACGGATCCATGATTCTAGGAGGGAGTAGTTCGACCCTAGCAACCAAGGGTGTCATTAGCTTTCTATATATGGGGATCATTTTCATGTAAATAGGGTTGGTTGGCAAAATTGGTAGACGATAACTATTGTATGTAATTTGAGTTTTTTGAGCGAAATTTAATGCCAAGGTCCTGTAACTTGATGAAAAGATTCTAGTTGTAGCAGTCAGATGTATTGTGCCTCTTTCTTTGCGTATGTGCTTCCTGTCATCTTTATTCATATCTTTTTCTGTCTATTTTGGAACGAATTTTCGAACCTGTGGGTTCGCTGCGTAACGCCCCTTGTTCGCGCCACTTAGACAAAACGTTTTCTTCTAAAGCTAACTCCGAATTCGCCCGCAACGGTGCTCTGAGTTACTTCCTGTGTTTCTCTCCCGCCACACATTATAGTTTTACACTGCAGACTGTTGCTCGCCTAGCCTTATCCTCTCAAGTTCAGTGATTGAGTCATTTGTCTCTGTCATTCCCTCAAATCGACTCCATAGCCCAAGTCTTACTTTCTTGCGCCAATATAACCAGAGCCCGTTTTATCAAAGGTGTTAAATCTAGCCACTGCTTTCAAAGCCATATCCTGTGCGAAGATGGCGCCTTCCGAGAGAGCCCTCTCCAGATCCGAAAGGCTAGTTTCGGGTCTCAAAGTTGGTTGAAAAAGTTACCTTTGTCATCTGTTTATCAATCGAACAGATTTACGGAGTGCTAACATTCTGGCACCGTTGCCGGGGACAGAATTGAATGAAACTTTCCCTAGGAAGAACGACATCGTTTCAGTTCTAAGGTCTGAGAGCAACAAACAGTTAGGCACATATTGGCTGTATTTCTGCTCTGGCGACTCCACACATCAGAAAATCAGTTGAAGGTGATTCCACTGGCAGAAGAATCCAGAGCTAAAGTTTTCATGGCGACTCCAATCAAGCTTCAAATGCGATTCAAAGACTCCACTGGAGAATGAGACCTGTTGACAGAGATATGGAAGAACAGTATGGAAAAATAAGGTACTCGAGC
The DNA here is from genome assembly GCA_010110895.2 of Picea sitchensis. Classification (NCBI taxonomy): domain Eukaryota; kingdom Viridiplantae; phylum Streptophyta; class Pinopsida; order Pinales; family Pinaceae; genus Picea; species Picea sitchensis. Next base: position 9,206 of record SNQJ01S0009230.1, on the reverse strand, counting down.
TTGATTTTAGTTCAAGAAGTACTTTTATGTTTTATCAATATCTTCTTGTCCTTTCCTGAGTTTTTCAAAAGAATATTTCTTCACTTACTGCGTTCAAATGAATCCTAGAGATCTACCCTTGTATATCCTTCATTGCAAACTGTAGGTATACCTCCTTCTTGTATAGCCGATATTCATCAAGCTCCTTCGTCTGAACCATATGATGTTCATGATCATTCTTGTGAGCTTAATGAAACCAAAGCTGAGTTTGTACCTTCTGTTCTTAATCCTGTACCCTCCAAGATTCAAGAAAGATACAGTTCTCTTAAATTGCCTTCCATCCTTCATGACTTTCCTCTAAAACATTATAAATACCTTCCTAGGTTCAATGGAGAGCTCGATGGACATTCAGCTGAAAAACATATTCAAATCTTTGAGCATTTTATAGATCTTTTTGAGATTGAACATGATGATGTGTTTATGAGAGCCTTTTCTCAGTCCTTACAAGGAGATGCCAAAGCATGGTTCAGACATTTGCATCCTCAGTCGATTAGCTCGTGGGATGAATTGAGGGAAGCTTTCCGTAGATTTTAGGGTGAGAGAAAGTCATGGAATCTACTCCTTTCAGAGTTTTATTCCATGAGAAGAATGAAAGATGAAACCATCTCAAGTTTCAGTAGGAGGTTTGCTAGTCTTTATTATAAATTGCCTAAAGAAGTCCAACCTGTTGAAGTTGCTGCCATGCTTCATTATGTAACAACCTTTCAATTAGACTTATCTTTTCTTTTGATGGAGAGGAAGTCTATGTCTTTGCAGCAGATGTTCAACAATGCTCAGGAAGTTGAAGAAAATATTCAAGCATGTAAACAGATTCGAAATGAGGAGTTGGATGCTAAAGAACATGACAATGAATATGAATAAAGAACAGTTGATTTGAATCTTGAGAAGAAGGTTAATGATTTCATGTCCTATTGAAGCTTTAAATGATGATGATTTTGCAAAGGATTATATTCCACTTATTGAAAAAGAAGGTGCTAATTTAGCTTCTGATCTATCCCATGATAAGCATGGGGCCAATTGTTTTATGTATTCATTTGTAGGCAGTGAAGAAAATGAATTTGCAAATCAGCTTCTTGAAGAGCAGGTTGATGTCCCAAGCTTTTTCTTGTTAGATAACATTGCAGATGTTGCTGATTTGTCTTTATATGATGAGTATGATGATGATTATGATGTTGACTTCCTAGAACAACCAACTGCATGTTCTCTATCACAAAATGTTCATTTTCAGCAGTGTAATGAGAGCAATCAGCCTACATATTACAATTACAAAGAAGAATATGAAGAAAGTACTGAATTGGCTGAAGGAAATTCTTTACCTTTGTGCTTTGCTTCGTTTAAATTGTTGAAAGAAAATTTAAAGATCATCACTGAGGCAGAGGAATGTGTGCTGATGCAAAATCACACTGATTCATGGGAAACAATTGACAAGAAATTGCAACAATCTTCTCATGTGTTTAATGACCCTGTTTCTTGTTATATGGAAGGTTTTATCAGTTCAAAATTACAGCCATTGGTCGAAGATGAATCTGAAAATGAGTGTGTTCATAAATCCAAAGAAATTGAAAAATGTGCATATGACAGCAGTGAAGAAAATGAAGAAGGTTTTGAATCAAGTGAAAGAACCTTGCCATTGTGTTTTGCTTCTTTCGAATTGCTGAAGCAAAATGTTTATAATGTTTCAAATCAGAAATCCTTCAGGCATGATGTTGAATATGAAGAAAGCAGTGGACTTGCAAATGAAAATTGTCTTCCATTATGTTTTTCTTCCTTTGAATTGTTGAAAGTAAATCATGAGATAATAGAGGAAGCAGTGAAGTCTAACTGCATTCACAATAACATTGTTTGACATGAGAAAATTGTTATCAGTGAAGAGGATAAACAACCTTCTCATACTTTTAATGACCCTGTTGTTGATTACATGGAAGGTGATTTCAGTTCAAATTTGTAGCCTGTGATCAACTACCATCTTGGAAATAAAACGATGGTCAATCAACATCAGTGTTAGATATGGATTGCTTACCACTAGGGGTTTCATTTCAGCCAGCACTGTCTTTTGATTCAGAAGATTGTTATTTCCGACAGTCTCAACATATTTTTTAGCCTTTTTATGGTAATCAACAGGTTGAATTACATGAAAACAAGGATGYAGTGGAAGCGGTGAAACATGATTGTTGTTTTATGTATGTTCTGGAGGATCCATTTGCAGTTTTGTTGGAGGCGGCAAACAGTCCCAATGTTTTTCATTTTTTGAGATTTGAATTTATAGATAAATTTTTGAATGGCTTATCAGTRAAYAGGCTTTGGAGCAAGCATGTGCAAAGAAAGCAAAAAGTGGATAAAGTGCTTGCATGGTTGCATTGGCATTTTGATTGGCATCCTTTTCAACAGTTAGGGTAGGCAGGAATGCGAATAAGCTCGGTACTACGAGCATTTCTTTTAGCAATATGTAGTTTTCATTTTCAGCTTAGTTTCAGATTTCAGTTTAGAGCATATACAACTTTGGGTTTTCAACGAATACATGCGACAGGTCAGAGCAGAGTTTTCAATGGTTCGGGAACATCCCAATGGATAGGCACATGGTCTACGAGTTATTTACTACCTCACTAGGAGGATAGCATCCCCGTTGGAGCTAGCTGTTAGCACCATGATTTTCATAGCTAAGGTTAGAGGTTTGTCAACAATTTGCAAAGTCATGCCTATCAACACCCATATTGTTTTTATGCTTGGCATCATCTAACATCTCCAAGGGTCAGTTTCAAAAGAAAGGTTTTCATTTATTATTTCCATTTCCATTTGCAACTGCGCGTTGCAAAACTTTCTACGCGCTGCGTAGAGCGCTTCACCGCGCAAAGGATTCTGTCGCGCAGTGGATTTTCGTCGCGCAGTGGGCTATCACTCATGGGATGTTGTCGCGCAGAGGATGTCATCGCGCAGTGGATTTCATCGCGCAGTGGATTTTCCTGCGCACAGGCTACAAGTTGCACTGCGAAAATGACTGGTTTAGTGGTCAACTTCAAGATCGGTTTCTGAGCAATTGGAGAGGAATTTTGAAAATCCCTGACAAGTTTTTGTCGATGACAAACCAAATAATAAAAACCTCTCTCATTTTCAAAATGTGTCACGGATTGGGAGATTCGAAGGAATCTTTGAGCCCTATTTTTCATCTTTCATGATTTCCTGTCCGAGACATGTTTTTGCGACACGTATTCCGGCCAGCTGGAGATGAATTTAAAGAAACCGAGAGAGGTGTTTCTTTATAACGAGCTTAACTACAAAAACCTCTCTCAGTTTCTAAAATTAATTTTTTATCAGTGAGATACGATGTCATATTTAACGCCTATTTTCCCAGTTCGCTGCGCATTCCGCTGCGTTTTTTGCTGTAGGTTACTGTTGCGTAGCAGACTTGCTGTGCAGGGATGACAGAGTGTCCAAAAATGCACATGATGACTCATCACAACCATACGGTCGAGTTTTGATCATGATCAATGACTGTAAAGAATATTTCGGTTACGATTATGATTTGGCAAAGTCGGGTTTTCTATTTTTGCTGTAGGTTACTGTTGCGTAGCAGACTTGCTGTGCAAGGATGACAGAGTGTCCAAAAATGCACATGATGACTCATCACAACCATATGGTCGAGTTTTGATCATGATCAATGACTGTAAAGAATATTTCGGTTACGATTATGATTTGGCAAAGTCGGGTTTTCTATTTTTAGTGAATCCGTTGAAGTTATTGTTCTCTTTCAAAGAAAACGGATCCATGATTCTAGGAGGGAGTAGTTCGACCCTAGCAACCAAGGGTGACATTAGCTTTCTATATATGGGGATCGTTTTCATGTAAACAGGGTTGGTTGGCAAAATTGGTAGACGACAACTATTGTATGTAATTTGAGTTTTTTGACCGAAATTTAATGCAAAGGTCCTGTAACTTGACGAAAAGATTCTAGTTGTAGCAGTCGGATGTATTGTGCCTCTTTCTTTGCGTATGTGCTTCCTGTCATCTTTATTCATATCTTTTTCTGTCTATTTCAGAATGAATTTTCGAACTTGTGGATTCGCTGTGCAACGCCCCTTGTTCGCGCCACTTAGACAAAACGTTTTCTTCTAAAGCTAACAAAACGTTTTCTTCTAAAGCTAACTCCGAATTCGCCCGCAGCGGTGCTCCAAGTTACTTCTTGTGTTTCTCTCCTGCCACACATTACGATTTTAAACTGAAGACTGTTGCTCTCCTAGCCTTATCCTCCCAAGTTCAGTCACTGAGTCATTTGTCTTTGTCATTCCCTCAAATCGACTCAATAGCCCAAGTCTTACTTTCTTGCGCCAATATAACTAGAGCCCATTTTATCAAAGGTGTTAAATTTAGCCACTGCTTTCAAAGCCATATCCTGCGTGGAGACCACGCCTTGCGAGAGAGCTCTCTCCAGATCCGAAAGGCTAGTTTCAGGTCTCAAAGTTGGTTGAAAAGGTTACCTTTGTCGTCTGTTTATCAACCAAATAGATTTACGGAGTGCTAACATGGCCCATATTGGACATGGAGCTCTCAAAATTCTGGGCAAGATTGTGGCAAGAATGCCCTCCTTCACCACAAAACACCATGAAGTGTGTAAGGGGTGTGCTCTAGGAAAAAATGTAAGGGCACCCTTCCCTAAGAGCAACTCTAGGTTCAAGGGCATCTTGGATTTGATTCATACTGACATCTGTGGCCCCATGTCTTCCTTGTCCATACGAGGAAAATTTAGATACTACATCACCTTCATAGATGACTTCTCTAGAAAAACTTGGATTTATTTGTTGACAGGAAAAACCTCAGAAGAGGTGCTCAAGAGATTTTGAGAATTCAAAGTCTTTGTTGAAAATCAAATAGGAAAAAGGATAAAAGTCCTCAGATTTGATAATGGGGGGGAATATACATCGGATGCCTTCAAGAAATTTTGTGCTGACACTGGGATCAAAAGAGAACTGACAATCCCTTATACCCCTCAGCAGAATGGGTTTTCAGAGAGAGAATAGAGCCATTGTTGGTGCAACAAAGGCAATGTTGCATGATCAAAATCTTCGTAAGTTCCTCTGGGAAGAAGTGTGTAACACTGCAGTGTATCTTCAAAACAAAAGTCCTCATGAAGTGCTTGGAAATGTAACACCCGAAGAAGCATTCATCGGGAAGAGACCAGACATCAGTCATCTTCACATCTTTGGCTGTGTTGCCTACTGCCATATTCCTGTTGAAATAAGGATTAAGTTAGACCATACAACAGAGAAGGGAATCTTGGTGGGATATAGTGAGACTTCCAAAGCCTACAGGACATATATTCCTACCATCAGGAACACTATAATACGAAGAGACATAAAATTTGAAGAAGAAAGAGCCCTCTGAAAGTCATGTCAAGACATAGACATTTCGGAAACAAAAGTCCCCAATCAAGAGGAGCAACCCTCACCAAAAGGCACAGATCTCCCCACAGAGGGTCAACGAGAGGAAGAACAACCAACCCTCTCTAAGAAAAGGAAACCAAAGTGGGCCGAACAGTTGCTGAAGGAAGCTAGTGAGCAGGTAAAGTCACCAAAGACCTCAGTCAAGACAAGCATACCTCCTCAGAGGTATTCATGACATGCGGCCCTCATGAGTAATATAATAGATTCCGAACGAACCTGATTTGAAGAAGCTATTGAAAAGAAAGCATGGAGGGATTCTATGATGGAGGAATATACCTCCATAATAAAGAATGATGTGTGGGAAATAATACCCAGACCAAAGGACAAATCAATAGTCAACTTCAAATGGATATATAAGATAAAGCATTAGCAGATGGAAGCATTAACAAATATAAGGCCAGATTTGTTGCTTGGGGTTTCTCTGAGAAAGGAGTAGTGGATTATGAAGAGACCTTTGGCCCAGTAACTCGTTACACCTCCATTCGTGCAGTTATTTCTATTCCCACTCAGACGGGGGGGAAAATATATCAAATGGACGTTAAAACTGCATTTGTCAATGGGAAGATTGAAGAGGAGGTCTATTTGGAACAACCACAGGGCTTTGAAGTCCACGACAAAGCAAGTAATGTCTGTTGACTAAAGAAGGCCTTGTATGGCCTCAAACAAGCACCCCAGGTTTGGTACTCCAAAATAGACAACTATTTGCAAAGTATTGGATTTGTCAATAGTGATGTCGACTCAAATCTATACCTTATCATAAGAAAAGGGGACATTCTCATTCTTGTACTTTATGTAGATGATCTCTTTCTAACAGGAGAAAAAACTCTAATCACAGCCTGCAAGCAAGATCTGGCTGAAGAATTTGAGATGAAAGATCTGGGCCTAATGCACTATTTTCTTGGGCTAGAAATTTGACAACAAAACTGTGAATCTTTCCTTGGTCAAGGAAAGTATACAGTTGAGATTCTCAAAAGATTTGGGATGGAAGACTATAAACCCATGACCACTCCCACGATTACTAATCTCAAGAAACTAAATTCTTCTGAGTCAGAGAGGGTGAATCCTACCATTTATAAACAATTAATTGGATGCTTGATGTATTTGATTAATACTAGACCAGATATATGTTTTGCTGTCAACACTCTTTGTCAATACATGGTAGACCCCAAGAGAGTACATTGGATTGAAGTAAAACATATCTTGAGATACCTAAAGGGTACTATAGAGTACGGGCTTCAATATCTACAAGGAGACCAAGTCAAATTCGTGGGATATTCCGATTCCGATTGGGCTGGAAGCACAACTGATAGGAAAAGTACTTCTGGTTGCTGCTTTAGTTTGGGATTAGGCATGATCTCTTGGTACAACAGAAAACAAAGATCAATTGCCCTCAGTTTAGCAGATGCCAAGTACATGGCGGCCAATCTAGCAAGTTGTGAAGCAATTTGGCTTTGAAAAGTTCTTATAGATCTGGTTGACACAAAGTTGTATCCCATTACAATATACTATGATAATCATAGTTGTATTAAGTTATCTAAGAATCCAGTATTTCATGATAGATCCAAACACATTGAAATCATATATCACTTCATTAGGGACAACGCACAAAAAGGGGCAGTAAAGCTTCAATATGTCTCTACTAAGGAAAAAGTTGTAGACATTCTTACTAAAGGATTGTCAAAGGGAAAATTTGAGTATTTCTGGGAGAAATTGGGGGTTATAGAAAACCCATTCCTCACTAAGAGGGAGTGTTAAAATTATAGTGAGGATTAGTTTTCTAAACTTAAAAAGGTGAAAGCATCAGTTGTCTCAACAAGAGAATAAGTCTCAGCCATCGATCTAGTCAAAGATCTAAGGGCTGGGATCGATTGGCTAGGGCCCACATGGACCTGAGATGAAGTAAAAGGGAAAAGCAAGAGAGTATACCTAAGTAATAAAGGCGAGTGCAAGAGGCAAATCGAGGAGGCTGGGCAAAGAAGAAGAGGAGACCATACAGATCCCGTACAGTCCGTACCTGATATGGTCGAGCTAGGGCCTGATGAGACTCACACAGATAACAATAGAAAGGTTGAGTTAGGGCCATATACATTCCAGCAAACAAGAAATCGATGCATTGTCTAACTCAAAGATAAAGAGAAGAAGAAGAAACCCGATCCGTACAACCAGAAACTAGTCCGTACACTGTTAAGAAGTACGGGTTCGTACAATGATCAAAAGGGCTGTAAGAGGTCTTGCCTGCATTGTATTTCAATCTGGATTTAATAAAATTTCTTTGTTTTATTTTGGGTAAAGAGAGTGGCTGTTCTGTTCTATTTGGTATATGCATATCTTTTCTTTAAGCTTTTACAAACATATTAGATGGTCTCTAGTTTGAGACGTGGAGCGGACTATCCAAACATGAGTTGTGTACAAGACAGTATACATCCATGTACCGAAGGCAAAGAGGATGATGCTAGAACCTTCTGGAAAGAAGGATACTTTTGTGGGATACATAGTGTTTCACATGGAGATTGATTGTGAAGAGCAGAAGGCACCAACGATTACCATATAGATCCCTCTAGTCCAGTGGTTCACTCTTCAGATCATCAGGAAGACTTAGTAGAGCCAATCGTGTCAGTGGATCTACCTAGAGATGTTGCAGTGACCAGGAAGAGGCCAACATGGTTTCGTGATACCTTGAAGGATGTAGTATGGCATGCAGCTCGCCATGATACTTTCAGGGAGAGCATTCTACCTCAGAGATTCTCGAGTTACATGGAGTCACATCATTGATTCCAAACCTTCCATTTATGAGGAGCATGGGGTTCCACCAGTGGTGAGGCAAGTGGCCCCACCAAGTACTAGTTCAGGGGGAGCCAGAGTTTAGAGGGAGTCAACCCTTAGGATCTAGTAGGGAGGAGAAGCCTTCCAGGACAGTTCATTGGAGATCAGACTTTAGAGGAGATCAACAGATGTAGAGGGAGCAAATGGCTCCAAAGATTGTACAAGCTCAGAGGGAGTCACGTTTAACAGGGAGCATGGCACGCCATGATCGATGGATACTTGATGAGGTTGGTTTTAATCAAGAATGATGCAGACTCAGAGTGAGCCTGATCTCAGAGAGAGTCAATTGGATCAGAGGGAGAGCCAATCATTTAGAGGGAGTTCCCCCTCAGATCCAGGTGGGAGAGAGAATCATCTTCCAGGAATGACAAACACATGTCATGATTTGAGGAGGCTTTGAGGAGATGTGAGATCTCCTGGGAGGATACACTTGTTTTAGTAGATCTTGCTACAGTGACAGAGGAGGCAGCTAGTCAGGAGGATTGGGTATGGATTTTGTGTCAATGACAGAGGGAGCAACTAGTGAGGTAGACTGGAGAACAAGACTTATTCTAGTGATAGAGGGAGTTGGCCTCAAAGTTCGAGATGGAGGATCCTGACCAAATGTACTCTTGGGATTAGAGGTGTGACAAGATCAAATGAGATCTTCCTCATTCAGGGGTGTTGACCGCCCATTTGACAACGGTGCTCAACTCATGTGCCATGAAGTGTTCATCTATGTAGAAGACAGTTATGGTTCTATTTGGGTATCTGATACCCCAGCACTTAAATTTTTGTAATCAAAATTTCCGCACCCCTGCGTGGGTTAATAATGTAATAAGTCTGCATGGATCATAGTTAGGTCAGGTACCTTGGGTGATCCATTGGGGGAGTTCCTTTCATCGGGGGTTTTTTATCCTCAGGTTGTCG
>SNQJ01S0009229.1:185752-197579 GCA_010110895.2 Picea sitchensis | reverse complement strand
GTAGTTTTTGTTTGATTCCTGATGATGATGACGAGAAATGCAAGCTTCAAAATTTGGGAATGATAATGTCATCTCGTTGGTTTGAGTAAGCACATAGGGTAATGGAGAAGTGCTTGATTTGATCATATATACATATACTGATACTTTAGCTCTTCACGTGGGCTATGAGATTGATTTTAGATATCTTCCCATCGTAACTTCCTTCTTTGCGTTTGGAAATATTTTTCCCTTCAGCTCTTACATTTCCGAGTTCATAATATGAGATATCAATCTCTTTTTAAGGAAATGAGGTGACAGAGCATCCGGAAGAAGAGTATTTAACAACTAGAAGCTTGATAGTATTTCTAGCATAACTTGAAACAACTTACCTCGAGTGTCAACTCTTAAAGCTAGTTTATTACCAACTAGAAGTCAAAAATCAAGGACTTTCAGGAAGTCATCCAGATCCACATTTAAAGAGGTTGTGTAAGGTTTTTGACCAGGCGCTGTAGAAATGCGCGCTACGGAAAATCATGCTTTTTGTATCACCCATGTTTGGAAATTTGTAATCTCAACAATTTTGAAAGTTATGAGACCCAGCACAACGAGGAGGAGAATGAGTTTGTTTTGGTCAGTTTTGACTACCTAATCAACACATTTCAAGTCCACTTGTCGTGATGAATTTTCTAGTTCTAGAACAGTCAAAGCAAGACCAAGGAAATAGGATCTAGCAGATATTTTAGATCTTATCCATTTATTATCAGATCCGATATTTTTTGCAACCATATTCTATGCTTATCTCTTAGGATATTTCGATCCCGTAGCTTAGGATGTGAAACTTTGAATATTTTCCTATATTGTAAAGAAAATAGGTGATGAAGCGGGGAGCTTCCTCTTAGAAGGAAGCAGGGGTTCGAGTAAGGGAAGAATGAGGTCTAAAAACCATATTGAAGAATTTAATTGTCTATAGCATTTCATGCTTAGGGATTCATAAACTCTGTCAACTAGGTTGTGTTCTTATGGTAACCTTATTATTTTCTTGTCTAATTTGAATACGATGGGGATTTTTGGAATCCATTAATTTCTTCAAAATTCATCTTTGATTACAGTGATGATCTTACTGTTAATTACCTGTCTTTGTAAGTTGTATTCAAGTACATGTTTTAGATTTGAAATATCATTTTTAAGTTGAAAATATTCCTGGTGAATGTGTGAGTTTAGCAGATTGTGACACCTATGTATTCATGTTTGTTCCTTGTTCCTTCATATTTCATTTTCCATTAAATATCTAGTTATCTGTGTGAATGCTCCTGACTATATGAAGTATTTTTGATCATGTGATATTTAGTTGATGACCTTTATCAGATCCTCTAACCTCCCAAACGACCTGACCTGCAAATCAAACAAAACAAAAAATTGCAATAACTGAGGTGCCCTAGGTTTTCCCTATAACAGTCTATTGCAAAATTTAGGGATAAAAGTGACCACAAAAAATGGTGACACACTAGAAGAACTAATTATCTCTATCAAGAGAACTCTAGAGCCTTTACATCCAATCTGAATGTTAAGAATAAGCTCCAAAAATTGTAGACAAATTTCCAAAGGTTATGTGTACCACAATGATGTCAAATTTCTAGAAAATATGACCCAATATTTCAAGTACCTTCCATCTAACATACCCTTTTTAGAAATGCAATATGCAAGGTAATTTCTTTAATTGGCTACAAACTTCTGATTGGATTTGGTTTGACCATGAAGTTTTTTACATTTTATAACAAGAAGACATCTACATAAGTATGTTCCATGTCTCTCTTTTCTTGGAATTACTTCACTACCAATGAGAATCCATAGCCCCGATGAAGTTTCCTTGGTACCATACAAGAATATCGCCGCTTCCAGTAAGTGTCTATAGCCCCAATAGGTTTACTTATACTTATGGCACTATTAATAGTGCTTTCAACCTCCTTTTATTGTGATCACCCTTTTAGGTTTGCATATAAATATTGCATGTGCAATTAGGGTGTGAAGTAATTGGGGTGACATGAGAGTTTCTTTAATTTGCTAAGTAGATGGTATGCATTTAATTTTAAACCACAAGTCTCCCCAAGAACCATCATAGTAGTAGCCAAATTGTTAATATGAGAGGGATGGAGCTCAAAGAAAAAAACAGATAGATACATTCATTTACTTATGGATTATCGTGGTATGATCAATAGGCACATGTGTTCCACCACAAATATCATTCATTATCCACAACCAAGAAATCCATGGAGGTTTTTTTAGATAGAGCAACCCATGTTTTCCATGACTTGTAAGAATGTCTTCAGTGTATGACCAGAGTTGGAAATTCCTCGCATTCAAACTCAAATATTGATCCTCAGGGCAAACGAAGGACTCAAATCAACTCAAGGAACACTAGTAGCATTCAAAATAAGAGGTGAAAACAATATCTACAATCAGAAAGAAAGCACCAAAACTAAAACCGAATCATGAAAAAGAAAAGAAAAGAAAACTAACTAAAAGAAATATCAACATGAAAATGTCATTTATTCAAGTGAAATAAAATCAAATTGAAAACATAAACAAGGAACCCAATAACATGGTATAAATCTAGGAAAACAACAGAGTATGAATGATATATACAAAATCTCTTACATTCCAAATACATAAATTAAAATAAGGGGAAAATATTCACTTGATAAAATTTCCACGCAACCTAACACCCGAAAATAATGATTTTCATTACCAAGTACATAATCTAAATATCAAGATCAACAAGATTATCAGGAACAACGATCAAAGAAATTGATATCAAATCAAGCTATTTATGCCAATAAATTTGAAACTTTCTTGGTGACAACAATCCAAATTATTGAAAAGATAAAATTCAGTAAATGCATGAGTTACATTTCACAAGAATTTGCACCCTACAAGATTACTATCATGGAAAAAGTCTTGGTAATTTTTTTTTTTTGAAAGTGCAATACCTTTGCTCTCATAAATTGCATTCATTATTTTTCACCAATATATTCACTATATCTTTCATTATTAATCCTAAATATTCTAGTGATTTTATCATTCACACATGATATGATAAGAGAATGAGCCCATTGTCATAATTGAAAAATTAATAAAAGAAGGCAGTAAAATTATGTACATATAAAAATAAATAAATTAAACAAACTAAACCAAAAGAAAAATCAAAAGTAAACAATGCTAGTCATTAAAAGAAGAATTAAATGTAAGGTAGTCATGTAATCTCAATAGCATGGGACACACCATTAACATTATCACTAAAATCTTTTTTTAGTGAAAACTTAGGAAGTAAACCAAGGGAAATAATTGGTCAACATAGGTCAACCATTCAAAATAAGGCCCAATATAAATATTCTTATGGTAAATCTCTTTGATCCAATTGACACATAAATTTTCCCTTTCATTTAATGAAACAATTATTTTTTTCTGGGAACCTAACAACACATGTTAATGGAAATGACTAGTGAAAACATATTTTAAATTCGTTCATGTGAAACATTCCACAAACACTTAACCCTTTGGACTCACTTCAATGAATAAGTACCTTGCACATTTGAAAAACTAAACTTTCAATTTCAAAAATTGTATCAACTAAGTTTCTTGAGAGTATCAATTTCTCCTTACCATAAAACATTATTATTAATTTCAAAGACTCAAATGATTTAATCTTATGAGGCAAGAAGAGGATATTACAATTATGGATATAGATTACAATAATCATGATGGATAAAATTGACTCCAAAGAACAATTTCATTGAAATATGTTTCCGTTAAAACTATACTAAATAACACATTAGAAACCATGCATAAAAGAGATGACCAGAGCTGGATTTCTAATCAAAAATCAAATTCATAAATAGCATGATTGTTTAAATCTAGGTATTGATAGCATAGAAATATTTTCCGGGTAATCCAGGCATAGAAGTCCAAGAGTAACACTTCCCTAAGTTGTCCAAACATGCTCCCATTTTGTAGGTAAGAATGTCTTTTGCTTCTAGCCACACAATCCATTTTTTTAACCTACACAAATGACAAAGAATCCTATGTTCGAAAAGTTAACAGTATGATATGAAAAATCTTCCTTAAATGGATAACTTATTGAAAAACAAATTAGTCTAAAACGAAAAAAGAAGCATAAAAATTAAAACTAATCTTAAATAAGTAAAATTGAATTATGTTAAGCTACTCTACGCTTAAACTACACCGGATGAACATAAATTATGTAAAATCATAACTCTAGTTTAGTCATTCAAATATTATAATTCCATTAATATAGCCAAATACCACAACCTTCCTCTTGAGAAATAAACATTGAGTCATTTCCCACATATTTCCTTTGATAGGAGTCTCATTGTTGTTGTCTGATATAAGATTTGAATCTTCAAACACATCCTCTTGTTCTTGAAATTGTTCATCATTAGAATAGATCAAATTAAACAAGTATAACCATACAACTTTAATTCCATCTTATCAATCAATCCATATTCTATTGTTACGTGTCATCACCTATCTTTTTTCATGTTCAAAAGATAAGATATTCAATAAATATCTCATTCAAAAAATCCACCAACACCACTCACCAATGTATCTATTGCGTCTTGACATTAATGATAATAATTTCAAATGTTTGTATTATTATCTTCAACCTCCTAAATGGAAAGAAGAAATTACTATGGATATGGAATCATTTAAGAGGACATTGATAAAGTACAAATACTCTCATATAACAGTCCACATTGAATTATTCTCCCATGGAAAGCATAATTGAATGCGATGATTGGAACCCGATTTCTAATAAGTGATGAGCTGATGCCTGTCATCATGGATAGATCCATGAGACTATTATCATAAAGTTTACAAGAGTGTTCCAAGGAAACAAGTTAAGAGTTTCATTTCCCTTCGCTTACATATCACATATAATACCGAAAAAATGTCTCATTCGATTAGTACATAGCATTCATCTCTACCAGATAGGATTTCCATACAAATTAAAGCCAAACTAAAATAAATAAGTATATAATCCAGAAATCAAAATCAAAAATCAAATAAAAATCCTTATTCCAACTGACCTATACAGTTTTTTCCTTCTAGGTTATGAATAAACCTGAACTCTTTTGGTGTTATCATTTAGGATTCATGAAATGATCAAAAGTATAAAATTCAATAGATTCATGAGTTATAGCCCACAAGAAATGAAATCCTTTAATCTTACTACAATGTAAGGTAAATAAAATATTTTGAAAGCTCGAGACCTACAATGTTAGAAATTTCATTGACACCTCCTTCCAAGGTATTCACAGCCTATTTGTTTTTAAAGATTATTTTTAATTCCAAGAATTCGAATAATTTCTAAATTCATGTACGATTAAATAAGAGAACAAGAGTAAGCCATGGTAAAAATCAGATTAGTCAACAATGTAACTAGAATAAATGACTCAAAATCAACAATTCCAAATAATGGAAAAATGCTTTCCAACAAAGTTGTAGTAAAGAGTAGGTATGAAATCCTCATTGATCAGTAGGAATAGTATTAAATCTATAGTGAACTAATGAATTTGTGAATAAAATGATTGATTCCAAAACGTTTTTCCAAGATTTTTTAGAGAAGAGTGTTTTCCTAAGTTTTCCAAACATGTTTCTAGACAATAAGAAAGAATATATTTCATTGCTATCCATAATACCTAGATATATACAATACGAAACTTGAATTAAGAAAGATGCAGGATTGATAGGCAAACTCATACTTAAATGAATGACTCGAACTCATACTTAAATGAATGACTCAATAGAGAATAAGATATGTACAAGAAAAAAAAAAATTGAAAATACATGTGATAAAAGAAAACAACTCAAAAATAAAACTCATCTAAGTTCACTATGCTAATTCTATACTAAAACAATGCTAGTCGAAACTAATCTAAGAAAACGCTCAATGGGAAAGAATCCATCTACATAACTCGAAATCTATGATAAAATGAACATAAAAAGGAATTCAAAGGAATTGGGTTGGGCCTAATTTGTGACGGACATAATTTCAATAGTCAAACTTTCATTAAATGTGTACAGGATAGTAAAATCAAAAGTCAAATGTAATCCAAATAAGCAATATATTTCAATAAGAATTCAGTTAAGATGAACATTGGAAACATCTGAGTGTTCATTTTCATAACAAAAAGGAACTACATATTTTTATTATTTTTTGAAATATTCATTTTGTAATATGATAATTTGTCCACAACAAGATTGTTATAGGAGAAACATGAATGTCATCAGTGAAAAAATTACTCAAACATGGATAATATTTTGTGAGAGTGTAACAATTAAAAGTTTCCTTTTTGTCAAAAATAAAGTTTTTGCACAAAAATCTTGTTCAAGGGAAAACATCAAGATTCCAACTTCTTCATTTTTTCTATCTCATCCAATAAATTCTTTTATTGTTCAACCAATAAGTCTTTTATTAAAAACACAAGGCAAAAAATAAAACTAGCTAGAGATTAGAAACCAAAAACATATTAATCTAACCAACTAAAAAGAAAATAATCTATAATTGTAAACTATTAAAGATTAGTCATGAAGGATTTATACATTGAGTATATCTAGAAGAAGAGCAATATGAATCCTTCACCAACATATTAATCTAACCAACTAAAAAGAAAATAATCTATAATTGTAAACTATTAAAGATTAGTCATGAAGGATTTATACATTGAGTATATCTAGAAGAAGAACAATATGAATCCTTCACCCATAAGGATAGATAAAAAAATTATATCTTAATTTACCAAAAATTAACACTACAGTAAATAATTATGCAAAGAAAATAAATTAGCCTAATATATCCTACTCCTATCTTACACTACAATAGTTGCAAATGAACTATGTGAAATCATAATGTCAATGTAGCCATCCATGTAACCCCAAACCCGCAATTACTTTTTCATCAAAAAATAGTAGAAGAAGTTGGAGTAGTAAGAGTCTAAAAGTAGGAAAAGTTAAATTATGTAAAACTCTATCCATCATGCAAGATATGACATTGTTATTATTCATGGGAAATATATATGAGTAAGATCCATCCAACCATACTTCAATCCTATCATTAAATCCACCATGAATATCATAGAATTGATGGATGGAGTTAAAAAATGAGTGGCACACCTATGAGAACCATACATGAAATCATCATGACTAGTACTTTGTGACAGAGTCTTAGTACTGATATTATCATTATTTCTAGAAGACAAATCAAAATAATGAGATCATGACATAACCATTGGTCTAGATTGTAGTGCATCATTGTCTTGGAAATCCTCCATGGGCTCATTCTTCAAATAACAAACAACTTGAGATAAATTAGCATGATGTACTAATATGCATGGACTATCGTCCACCATGGTATAAGGCATATCATTAAGACTATGGTGGCAGCCAATAAAATCACATGTCTCAACTAATTGGCTACTTGTATAGGAAGACTCTCTATTAATAAAAAATGTAGTTGAATCAAAAAAAGATACATTCTAATATATGTTTGCTACAACATTTCCTTCATCCCATGTAAAGGTTGATAAGGAAAAACATTAATAAGTTCATGGGAAGTGGTCTTACCTTCTCTATCTTCTACATGTATATTACCACCGTCAAGTACCACATAAGGGTTTGGCTCTGTAGAATTCATTTGAATAGGGTCATGGGTGACTTTCTGCAAGACCAAACCATCAAAATGATCATGATAACAAAAATAATAAGTAGAAGAAGTAAGAAAGTGAAATGCATCTCTAGAAAGAGAATCATTTTCAATAGAAGTATGATGCATGAGCATTTTCCCTCCTAATTTAACCTTGTTGACTAGACCTAGAGGGGTCTTTGAATTAATTTATTTTCCTGTGTTTTATTGAAACCTGGAAGAATTGCATAGGATAAGGTTTGTTAAGTCGATATTTGATTAATATGTGATCGAATATGTCTTGTTTAAAGAATATCTCGAGAGTTTATAATATTTAGAGATATATTTAGGTGTGTGTAGATCTCTTGAGGATATTGTTGATCTAGATTTTATGAGCATTACGAAATGAATATAGATCATTATCAAAATATACTTAACACAGAATAACAGATATACAATAAAACTGGTTTCTATTCAATAAGGAAATAAGTTGAAACTGTAAAATGTAGAGGAAAACAAGCTTGTTAGAATGGTGTCGGCTTATCTCTGAGAAGAGATGTCATGACTATGCTCATTCGCAAGAAGATGATTACAATGAGGATCTGAAGGCCTTTTTACAATAAACAAGAATGTCAAAAACCATAGACATCCAAAAACCTAACCCTAGGAGATGAAGCACCAAAAGTCATGTGGGCCTCGTTTGGGTAAGTTAGTACATCAACTTTCCAGGGTCGTAACTTTTGCATACGACCTTTGTTTTAGGCACACAATAACCTGTTGGAAAGGTCTATCTAAGGAATACACATGTTTTCGTCAGACTCTAACTCTATCAATAGTTTAATTGTGGCGAGCCCTAAAAACGTTTTTTATGGCCTCAAAACAGCCCCGGAAGTCAGGGACCCGAAAACTAGGAAAAAACTGCCAAAATGATCCAGTTGGAATAGGTGGGAGGCCACCGACATCCATCTGGATCAATTCTCCCCCCTTAGGAATAAACGGTTTCTATTACATTGAGTGCCCCCATCAGATGAGGAAATTTCTGTTGAATTTGGCCCCAGGTGAGCCACTTTCCTTGGTGCAGGAGTTTCCCTGCTTTAACAACTTGATAAAGTTGAATCCTTTGCTGGTGAGTGCCCTTGACCTGTTTTTCCACAATATGATCACTAGATTCCTATTCTATGCAATTGGGGTTGAGCTATGTTGGTGTCAGTTGTTCTGCTATCTCTGAGGTGTCCAATAATGGTGGGAAATAAGGTCAAAGGAGATCCACATTGAACACTGGGTGTAGGCCAAGGAAAGGAAGAATGTTGAGCTCAAAATCATTATCACCCACAGCCTTGGTGATGGTGTACGACCCATAGCGGAGTGGGAGAATCTTCCGATGGGGTACTGTAAGGTGTTTTTTCTGCAAGTGAAACCAAAATTTGTCTCCCACCTGAAACTTATGTGGCACCCTAATCCAAGTGGATATCAGTGGCCACCCACCTATTCCACTGGATTGAAAAACAGTTTTCCACCTTGGCAGTTTTTTGGGTTCCAAACTTCTGGGGTCGTTTTGAGGCCCTAAACAACGTTTTTTTGGGGATTTGGGGCCCAGGTGACAAAAATAGACACTTACATCGGCCAATCGAAAATTGTTCTTCTCGGTTATACCTTTCCAATGGGTTATCATGCACCTAAAACGGAGATCGTATACAAAAGTTACGACAACAGGAAGTTGATGTACTAACTTACCCAAACGGGGCTCGCATGAATTTTGGTGCTTCATCTCCTAGGGTTAGGTTTTTGGATGTCTAAGGTTTTTGACATTCAAGTTTATTGTAAAAGGCCTCCAGAGCCTCATTGTAACCATCTTCTTGAGAATGAGTGCAGTTGTCACATCTCTTCTCAGAGATAAGCTGCCACCATTCCAACAAGCTTGTTTTCCGTTACATTTTACAATTTCAGCTTATTTCCTTATTGAATAGAAAACCAATTTTACTGTATCTCTGTTATTTTGTGTTAAGCATATTTTAATAATCTGTATTCATTTCATTCTACTCATAAAATCTAGATCAGTGGTATTAGAGAGGTATGCTCCTTGTCGTATTAATGCATGTCCCCAACGAGGTCAGGGTACAAAGAATTGGGTCTCCAGCTTGTTTCTCTTGATGAAAAAATCTCTCGCACACCCAAGAGACCTCTCATGGTAGGAGAAAATAAAGATGAAAGGATATAAGATACTTTAAAAATTTTGCTTGAGGAATCCCTCACGCAACAGAGGAATGAGATGATGGATAGTTTTGCGCAAATCCTTCGGCGACTATCAACACGCGACGCATATTCCTCGAGTGGAAGCGCTGCCCCCTTCAAGGTACAAATCAACTTTGATATTCCTATATTTGAAGGTCAGATAGATGCAGATGAAAGTGGTTGAATCTAGTAGAAGGGTATTTTTCTGTTCATAACTTTTTGAATAGAGAAAAGATTACTTTTGCGCTCCTCAAAGTCGTTCCCCATGTCCAAGATTGGTGGGAAACTTTCTATGAGAAAAAAGAAACAAATGAACCCTCATTATTTACAGTCACGACCACCTGGTAATCCTTCAGGGATACTATTAAGGAACAATACTACCCTGTCGGAAGTTATGATGACTTGTATACCAAATGGACCACACTGTGGCAAGAAAGAGACCAAGCAGTGCTAGATTTCACAAATATCTTCCATAACTTGGGCACCAAGTTGGGTATCAAATATTCAAATAAATATATGGTGCTCAAGTATCACGGTGCTCTGCATAATACATCTAGACTAAAATGGAATTTTTGGACATCTCGTCCTTGGGTGCGACCTACCATTATGTTGTCAAAATCGAGTAGAAGCTCAAGCAAAAGTTGTGACAATTTGGGCTTGGGAACCCCTCACAACAAAATCTAGGAAAGGGAGGCCCCAACCCACATACCAAAGGATAGAGAAAGGATGGACAGTATCAGGATAACTAGTCCAAGCTACAAGCAAATAAGGACATCGTAAAGACAAAGAAAGATATCAGGAAGTGGTGTGACTTCCATAAGAGCCCTTGGCATAACACTCTTGACTGCCACTCAAAGAAATCATTGGTGGCCGAAGTGAAAGTCTCTGAATCAGATGCAGGTTCTGACTCTGATTTAGAACCAAAAAGGGAAATACAGATCATTGACGTGAAACCCAGTGCCACCGTTGCTACCACCAAGCTCTAGCCTAGTGAACCAGATGAGCCAGAAGAAGGAGAGTGCCTCTTCCATTCACAGATATGGGTAAAAGGCACCCCATTGCACTTCATCGTTGATAGTGGTAGCTAGAAGAACCTCATCTCAGCAGAGGTCGTCAAGCGGCTGGCCCTGCCGACAATGCCGCACCCACAACCCTACACCATTCGATGGCTTCGCCAAGGAAGCGATCTCCGCGTCAGCCAATAGTTTCGATTGTCACACAACATCAAGCCCTTCAAAGACATGGTATTGTGTGATGTTGTTCCTCTCAAAGTTGGTAATTTTATTTTGGGCCAACCTTATTTATGGAAACATCTTGTTGTATATGAGTCTATGCCTTGTAGTGTTATTATTACTTTGAACAGAAATTGTACAAGATACCCGAGACAGTACCTCCTAGTGATTTTTCTTTGATATCTGCCAAGCAATGCGGGAAGGTTATCTCTTAGAGAGGGAAATTTGTCTTCTTCGTGATTCGCTCTCAGAGTGAGCGAAATATCGCAGCCACATCTAGGGCCTTCACGACTGATCTCTTCACACAACAAAAGTAAGTGGATAAGGTCGTGGAAGAATACTCAAATATCTTCTCCTCTCCTACCGGGGTACCTCTACACTTCCAGGTCAAGCATCTCATTGATCTAAACCCAGGCGCATCGCTACCCAATTGGCTAGTCTACTGTCACTCTCTGTTAGAAAAATAGGAGATCAAGAGGTAGATCCAAGAACTGTTCCACAAGGGGTGTTGGATTACTGGGAGGGGGGGTGAATCAGTAATAGAGCAATTTAATCCCTTTTTAACCATATAATCCAAGTGTTATATCAATGAAGCATTATCATCCAATAACTTCAGAGTAAATAAGCATTGAACAAATGAACAATCATACACATACACAGTACACCAGTGTTTTATGTGGAAACC
>SNQJ01S0009229.1:159866-179602 GCA_010110895.2 Picea sitchensis | reverse complement strand
AAAAAATCTCTTGCACGCCCAAGCGACCTCTCATGGAAGGAGAAAAGAAAGATGAAAGGATGGGAGATACTTTAAAAAAAAATCTTGAGGAAGCCCTCACGCAACAGAGGAACAAGATGATGGATAGTTTCGCGCAAATCCTTCGGCGGCTACCAATAGGCGACGCATATTCCTCGAGCGGAGGAGATGCCCCCTTCAAGGTACAAATAAACTTCGATATTCCTATATTTGAAGGTCAGATAGATGCAGATGTTGTAGACAAGTGGTTGAATCTACTAAAAGGGTATTTTTTCGTTCATAACTTTTCGAATAGATAAAAGATTACTTTTGTGCTCCTCAAAGTCGTTCCCCATGTCCAAGTTTGGTGGGAAACTTTATGTGAGCAAAAGGAAACAAATGAACCCTCATTATTTACAGTCACGGCCACCTGGTAATCCTTCAGAAATACTATTAAGGAACAATACTACCCTGTCGGAAGTTATGATGACTTGTATACCAAATGGACCACACTGCGTCAAGAAAGAGACCAAGCAGTGCTAGATTTCACAAATATCTTCCATACCTTGCGCACCAAGTTGGGTATCAAATATTTAGAGTGATATATGGTGCTCAAGTATCACGGTGCTCTGCATAGATACATCTAGACTGAAATGGAATTTTTGGACATCTCGTCCTTGGGTGCGGCCTATCGATATGCTGTCAAAATCGAGTAGAAGCTCAAACAAAAGCTACGACAATTTGGGCCTGGTAACCCCTCACAACAAAATCCAGGAAAGGGAGGCCCCAACCCACATAAAAAAGGATAGAGAAATGATGGACAGTATCAGGACAACCAATCCAAGCTGCAAGCAAATAAGGACACCAGAAAGACAAAGAAAGATATCGGGAAGTGGTGTGACTTCCATAAGAGCCCTTGGCATAACACTCTTGACTGCCACTCAAACAAATCACTGGTGGCTGAAGTGAAAGCCTCTGAATCAGATGCAGGTTCTGACTCTAAGTTAGAACCAAAAAGGGGAATATGGATCATTGACGTGGAACCCAGTGCCACCATTGCTACCACCAAGCTCCAGCCTAGTGAACCAGACGAGCCAGAAGAAGGAGAGTGCCTCTTCCATTCACAGATATGGGTAAAAGGAACCCCGTTGCACTTCATCATTGATAGCGGTAGCCAGAAGAACCTCATCTCAGCAAAGGTCGTCAAGCGGTTGGCCCTGCCGATAACACCGCACCCACAACCCTACACCATTCGATGGCTCCGCCAAGGAAGTGATCTTCGCATCATCCAATAGTGTCGATTGTCGTATGACATCAAGCCCTTCAAAGACGTGGTATTGTGTGATGTTTCTCCTCTCAAAGTTGGTAATTTTCTTTTGGGCCAACCTTATTTATGGAAACGTCTTGTTGTATATGAGTCTATGCCTCGTAGTGTTATTATTACTTTGAACAATATATTGTACAGGATACTCGAGGCAGTCCCTCCTAGTGTTATTTCATTGACCTCTTCACTTCCAGTTCAAGCATCCTATCGATCTGACCCCAGGTGCATCGCTACCCAATGGGCCAGTCTACCGCCGCTCTGTTAGAAAAATAGGAGATCAAGAGGCAGATCCAAGAACTGTTCCACAAGGGGCACATCCATCCCAGCTCATCACCTTGTGGAAGCCCAATCATGCTGGTGCAGAAGAAAGACGGGACCTGGTGGCTCTGCGTTGATTACTGGACCCTGAATAAAATCACAGTCTGAAACCGATACCCGATTCCCTGAATCGATGACCTACTTGATCAACTCACGGGGGCNTACTTTAGTAAGATTGATCTAAATTCTGGCGACCACCAGGTCCCAATAGAATAGACAGATGTATGTAAGACTCCCTTCAATTCAAAAGAAGGTCTTTTTGAATGGCTAGTCATGTCCTTTGGTTTGACAAATTCTCCAACAACGTTTATGAGGATGATGGACGATATCCTATGACCTTTCACCAAAAATTTTGTAGTGGTGTATCTGGATGACATCCTCATCTACAACAAGACTTGGGTGGAACACTTGCAACATATTCAATAGGTTATGCACACCCTGTGGCAGCACAAACTATATGAAAACTTGAAAAAATGCTCCTTCAGCAAGAACATGGTCCATTAGTTAGGCTACATCATTGATAAACATGGTGTGCATGTGGATCCAGTCAATATCCAGGTCATTTGTGATTGGCCAGCCCGAAGCACACTCACTGAACTTCGGAGCTTCTTGGCCTCGCTAATGTCTATCGCAGGTTCGTGCTGGGATTCTCTCATATCGCATGGGCCCTCAGCCAAGTAACCAGAGGTGGTGGTAAGGTAAAATTTGTGTGGGGCATGTCCAAATAAAAATCCTTCGATGAATTGAAGAAGTGTTTGTGCTCATCCCCGATACTTTCATTACTGGACCTACAACATCCCTTTTAGATCGAGACAGATGCTTCAGACTATGATGTGGGCACCGTTCTCACTCAACACGACCACCCCGTGGCATATCAAAGTGAGACACTATCAGATGTTGTCTGTAAGTACCCTACTTACGACAAAGCAATGTAATCCATTGTGAAAGACTACTTCCAGTGGATACATTACATTCCTGGCAAGGAGACAGTCATCCACACTAATCACAAGCCACTACAGTTCATGCAGACCCAATGAAAATTGCAGAATGGCCACCATCAGAAGTGGTCAACATACTTACAACAGTTCCATCTCAACATCAAGTATAAAATAGGAAGTACCAATCGAGTTGTTGGTTGCCTTAATCGACCTCCTGTCACGGTACTCACCATGGTGGTAGAATATTCTGGCCACGAGACCTCTGGATAGCCCCACCTCTATGAGACAGACCCCGACTTCTCCACCACCTACCAAATGTTGGGTGCCAATTGAGTAGTCGCTAATTTCCATCTTCAGGATGAAATGTTGTGTCGTTTGGGCCATCTTTGTGTTCCATCAAGTTAGCACGCGAAGATGATTTTTGAATCTCACTACAGTGGCAGTGTTGTAGAAACATTTCAAATGGCCGAAACTTAGACAGGATGTTGGCAAGTATATCAAGTCCTGCACTGCCTGTGCTATTGCAAAATCGAACACTAAGAAACAGGGCCTGTACACCCCTCTACCTACTCCTAAAAGGCCATGGGAATCCATCTCAATGGACTACATGTCGGGCCTCACGTACACCAAGAGGGGAAATGACTATTTTTTGGTGGTTGTTGATCGCTTTTCCAAGATGGTGATTCTAGCCGCCTGCAAGAAGAAAATAACAGCAGAAGCCACTACCAAGATCTTCTTTGAATGAGTAGGGGTACATTTTGGGATCCCACAAACCATTATCTTAGACCATGACAGTGAGTTCCTCAACTCATTTTGGTGGAGCCTCTGGTCACTGTTGGATACCAAGCTCACCAAATCCACTGCCTTCAACCCCCAGAAAGATGGCCAAAATGAGGTCGTCAATCGGATGGTCGTACATATCCTACGCATGTACAATTCAAAACACCCCATCACATGGGATGAGATTCTTCCCTATGTCCATCATAGCTACAACCAAGCCCTGCATAACTCAACTGGCCAGAGCCCCTTTCAAGTGGGGTTGGGATTCCAACCATTGGGCCCCATGGATGTTGCACTACCCCTGGCGACCACCTCAACCGACTCGTCCCCTGCTCCACCAAAAGCTGACAAAGCCACTCGGCTCATTAAGTGGATCCAACACATCCGCCAATAGGTTCAGGATATTCTACAGAAGTCTAATTCCAAGTACAAGTAGTTCCATGATCAACATTGGTTGCCACATAAGTTTCAGGTGGGTGACAAAGTTTGGTTGCATTTGCAGAAATAACCCCTTACAGGGCCCTATCAGAAGCTTCTCCCACTCTGTTATGGGTCATACACCATCACCAAGGTTGTGGGTGACAATGATTTTGAGCTCAACAGTCCCCTCTTCCTTGGTATGCATCCATTCTTCAACGTGGCTCTCCTTCGACCATATTTCCCACCATTATTGGACACCTCAGAGATAGCAGAGCAGTTGACACCAATAGAGATCAACCCTGACTACATGCAATAGGAATCCAGTGATCAGATTGTGGACACATAGATCAATGGAACTCGACAACAAAGGATCCAACTTTATCAAGTCGTCAAAGAAGGGCATCTCTTGCACCAAGGAAAGTGGCTCACCCAAGGCCAAATTCAACAGAACTTTCCTCATCTGATGGGGGAACTCAACGCAATGGAGGTCATTGATTCCTAAAGAGGGAGGATTGATCTAAGTGGATATCGGTGGGAACCCACCTATTCCACTAGCTCAAAAAATAGTTTTCCACCTTGGCAGTTTTTCGAGTTCCAAACTTCTGGGGCCGTTTTGAGGCCCTAAACGACGTTTTTTGGGGATTTGGGGCCCATATGACTGCTAAACACACTTACCTAGGCCAGTCAAAAAATTTTCTTCTCTGTTAGACCTTTCCAAAGTGCTATCATGTGCCTAAAACGAAGATCGTGTGCAAAATTTACGACCCTGGGAATTTGATGTACAAACTTATCCAATCAAGGCCCACATGACTTTTGGCGCCTCATCTCCTAGGGTTAGGTTTTTGGATGTCTAGGGTTTTTGACATTCTTGTTTATTGTAAAAATCCTTCAGAGCCTCATTGTAACCATCTTCTTGCAAATGAGTGCAGTCGTCACATCTCTTCTTAGAGATAAGCTGCCACCATTCCAACAATCTTGTTTTCCGCTGCATTTTACAGTTTCATCTTATTTCCTTATTGAATAGAAAACCAGTTTTAATGTATCTTTGTTATTTTGCGTTAAGCATCTTTTAATAATATGTATTCATTTCATTTTTCTCATAAAATACCGATCACACTTGNGATCATGACACTGCTTGTACTTGTCATTGGCTTCTGTAGGATATCCTGAACTTGTTAGTGGATGTGTTGGATCTACTCAATGAGCCGGGTGGATTTGTTAGCTTCAGTTGGAGAAGGAGGTGATTCGGATGAGGTGACTGTAAGGGGTAGTGAAACATATATGGGACCCAATGGTTGGAATCCCAACCACACCTGAAAGGGGCTATGGCAGGTTGAGCTATGAAGGGCTCAATTGTAGTTGTGTTGAACATAGGGAAGACTCTCATCCCATGTGAGAGGGTGCTTGGAATTATACATGCACATGATATGCATGATCATTCGATTTATGACCTCATTTTGGCCATTTTTCTATAGGTGGAAGTTCATGAATTTGGTGAGCTTGGTGTCCAGCAGTGACCAGAGGCTCAACCAGAATGTGTTGAGAAATCGACTGTCCCAATATGAGACAATGATTTGTGGGATTCAAGAATGTACCCAGAATCATTCAAAGAAGAGCTTGGCAGTGGCCTCTGTTGTGATGCTCTTCTTGCAGGTGGCCAGAATAGCCATCTTAGAAAAGCAATCAAAAACCAAAAAAAGACATTCATTTCCCTGCTTGGTGGATGGGAGGCCCAATATGTAGTCCATTAAGATGGATTCCCATGGCATATCAAGAGTAGGAGGAGGGGTGTACATACCCTGTTTCTTAGTGGTCGATTTGGCAATAGCGCAGGAAGTGAAGGACCTGATATACTTGCTGACCTCCTGTCAAAGTTTCAGCCAGTAGAAATGTTTCTACAACATTTCCATTGTCTTTTCGATGCCGAAGTGTCCTGCCACCCGACTATAGTGGGCTTCCCAGATCATCTTCTCTCTCTCTCTTGATGGAATGCAGATATGGCCCAGACAACACAACAGCCCGTCCTGAAGATGGAAATTAGCAACAACTATGTCTGTGCCCAACATTTGGTATGTGGTGGCGAAGTACGGGTCTATCTCATAGAGTTGGGGCCATCTATAGGTTTGATGGCCGCAAGAGTCTAGCACCGTGGTGAGTGTCATGATTGGTGGTCTACTAAGGCAATCATCAATGCAATTGGTGCTTCATGTTTTATACTTGATGTTGAGGTGGAATTGTTGCAATTATGTGGACCACTTCTAATGGTGGTCATTTTGCAATTTTTCTTATGTCTGCATGAACTACAGTGGCTTATGATCAGTGTGGATGACTATCTCCTTCCCAAGAATGTAATGTCTCCACTGGTGGCAGGATTGCACAATGGAGTACATTTATTTGTCATGAGTAGGGTACTTACGGACAACATATG
The DNA here is from genome assembly GCA_010110895.2 of Picea sitchensis. Lineage (NCBI taxonomy): Eukaryota > Viridiplantae > Streptophyta > Pinopsida > Pinales > Pinaceae > Picea > Picea sitchensis. The sequence continues at coordinate 173,397 of SNQJ01S0009229.1, read as the reverse complement.
ATAGTGTCTGACTATGATAGGCCACGAGGTGGTCATGCTGAGTGAGAACAACACCCACAACATAGTCTGAAGCATTTATCTCGATCTCAAAGGGTTGATACAGTTTTGGTAGTGAAAGTACTGGGGCTAAGCACAAGAACTGCTTCAAATCATCGAACGCTTGTTTTTTGGACTGGCCCCACACAAATTTGGCATTACCACCACCCTTGGTTACTTGGATGAGGGCCCATGCAATATGGGAGAATGCCAACACGAACCTATGGTAGAAATTGGAAAGGCCCAAGAAGCTCTAAATCTCAGTGAGTGTGGTTGGGGCTGGCCAATCACAGATGACTTGGATATTGGTTGGATCCACATGTACGCCATGATGATTAATGATGTAGTCTAGTTAATGGACCCTATCCATTCTGAAGGATCATTTTTCCAAGTTGGCGTATAGCTTGTGTTGTCGCAGGGTTTGCAGAACCTGTTGAATATGCTACAAGTGTTCTACCCAAGTGTTGTTGTAAATGAGGATGTCATCCAGATACACCACTACAAAAGTATTGGTGAATGATCGCAGGATATCATCCATCATCCTCATGAAAGTGGTTGGAGCATTTTCCAAACCAAAGGGCATGACCAACCATTCTAAAAGACCTTCCTTTGACTTGAAGGCAGTCTTCCATACATCTATCTGTTCTATCGGGACCTAGTGGTAGCCAGACTTCAAATCATTATTGTTGAAGTATTTGGCCCCCATGAGTTGATCAAGGAGGTCATCGATCCGAGGAATTAGGTATCGATTTCTGACTGTGATTTTATTCAGGGCCTAGTAATCAATGCAAAGTTGCTAGGTTCCATCTTTCTTCTGTACCAGCACGATTGGTCTTCCACGAGGCGATGAGCTAGGATGGATGTGCCCCTTGTGGAGAAGTTCTTGGATCTGCTGCTTAATCTCCTCATTCTCTAACAGAGAGCATTGGTAGACTAGCCCATTGGAAAGTGGTGTGTCGGGGGTCAGATCGATGGGGTTCTTGACCTGAGAGTGCAGAGGTACCTCGGTAGGTGAGGAGAAGATATATGAGTATTCTTCCATGACCTTATCCATTTGCTTCTGCTGTGTGGAGAGGTCGGTTGTGGAGACCCTGGATGTGGCTGGGATATTTCTCTCATTCTAAGAGTGAATCACGAAGAAGACAAACTTCCCCTTCTGAGATATGACCTTCCTACATTGCTTGGCAAAGATCAAGGAGATATCACTAGGTGGGACTATCTCAAGTATCCTATATAATTTCTTGTTCAAATTAATAATAACACTGCGAGGCCTAGACTCATAAACAACATGATGTTTCCATAAATATGGTTGGCCCAAAATAACATTACAAACTTCGAGAGGGGAAACATCACAAAATACCTTGTCTTTGAAGGGCTGATGTCATATGACAGGCGACATTGTTGGTTGACGCGGATGTCGCTTCCTTGGCAGAGCCATCCGATGGTGTAGGGATGTGGGTGTGTCATTGTCAACAGGGAGAGAAACTTGAAAAACTCTATTGATATGAGGTTCTTATGGCTACCTCTATCAACTATGAAGTGCAGCGAGGTACCTTTCACCCACATATGTGAATGAAAAATTATCTCGCCTTCCTCTGGCTCATCTAGTTCACCAGGCTGGAGCTTGGTGGTAAAAATAGTAGCACTAGGTTCTGCATCAATGATCCATCTCCTCCTTTTTTTTTCTGACTCAGAGTCGAAACCTGCATCTGATTTAGAGGCTTTCAACTCAGCCTCAATGACTACTTTGAGCGGAAATCAATAGTTTTATGCCAGGGGCTCTTATGGAATTCACACCACTTCCCAGTATCTTTCTTTGTCTTTTCAGTGTCCTTATTTTCTTGCAGCCTGGACTGGTTTTCATGAGGTTGTCCTTATTTTCTCTATCCCTTGTTATGCGGGTTGGGGCTGCCCTTTCCTCACTTGTGCCGTGAGGGATTCCCAGGTCCAAATTTCCGCGTCTTTTGTTTGAGCTTCTACTTGATTTTGACATCATATCGGTAGGCCATGACCAAGGATGAGATGTCCAGAAAATCCATTTTATCCTGTATGTATCTATGCATACCACCAGGATACTTGAGCACCAGATGTCGCTCAAAATCCTTGATACCCAGCTTGGTTAGCAAGGTATGGAATATATTTGTGAACTCGGGCATTGTTTGGTCTCTTTCCTACCGTAGTGTGGTCCATTTTGTGTACAGGTCATTATAACTACCAACAGGGTAGTATTGTTCCTTAATAACATCCTTGAAGGACTCCCAGGTTACCACAACTGTAAATAATGAGGGTTCCTCTATTTCATTTTGCTCATAGAAAGTTTCCCACCAATCCTTGACATAGGGAATGGCTTTGAGGAGAGCAAAAGTGATCTTTTCTCTATTCACGAAGTTATGGACAAAGAAATACCCTTCTAGCAGATTCAACCATTTGTCTACAACATCCGTGTCTATCTAACCTTCAAATATACAAATATCGAAGTTTATTTGTACCTTTAAGAGGGCGACGCCTCTGTTTGAGGAAGATATGTTACCTATTGGTAGCCACCGAATGATTTGTGCAAAACTATCTATCATCTCATTCCTTTGTTGCATGAGGGACTCCTCGAGAAATTTTTTGAAGGGATCTCATATCCCGTCATCTTTCTTTTCTCCCACCATGAGACGTCATTTGGGCATGTGAGAGATTTTTTCCTCAAGAGAAACAAGCTCGAGACCCAATTCTTTGTAACCTGACCTCATTGGGGACATGCATTAAGAACGACAAGTAGTAGACCATTCAGATACCACTAATCAAGATTTTATGAGCAGAATGAAATGAATACAGATTATTATCAAAAGATACTTAACACAGAATAACAAATATACAGTAAAACTAGTTTCTATTCAATAAGGAAATAAGTTGAAACTGTAAAATTCAGCGGAAAACAAGCTTGCTAGAATGGTGGTGGCTTATCTCTAAGAAGAGATGTGACAACTGTGCTCATTCAAAAGAAGATGATTACAATGAGGCTCTGAAGTAATTTTTACAATAAACAGGAATGTCCAAAACCCTAGACCTCCAAAAACCTAACCTTAGGAGATGAAGCACCAAAAGTCATGTGGGCCCTGTTTGTGTAAGTTAGTATATCAACTTCCCGGGGTCGTAAATTTTGCATACGATCTTCATTTTAGGCACACAATATCCCTTTGGAAAGGTATATCCGACGACTACACATGTTTCCATCATACTACTTTGTCTATAGTTTGACTGTGACGATCCCTAAAAACATTGTTTAGGGCCTCAAAACGACCCCGGAAGTCAGGGACCTGAAAACTAGGAAAAAAATGCCAAACTGGAAAACTGCCAAAATGAGTCAGTTGGAATATGTGGGAGGCCACTGACATCCATCTGAATCAATTTTGGATCTAAGGAATATTTAGTTGAGAAATTTTAAGATATGAACCAAATTATGGTGTCATAATTCTTTGTAATTAAATATGTAAGCTTAGTGGCATTGATCTTCAACATAGGAAGTGGTCTCAGTTAGACAGAGAGAGGAGAATTAGAGGTCTGTGTAAGAGGCCAAGTGTGGCATAAGGCCAGAAAGAGGCCAATTGATTGTAAATTGGGCCTGGTGAGGAGAAGGTCGTGTGTAAATTCATGTACATATTCATTAATAGAAATGTATGTGTTTATGGCTCTCTATGTTAGTACAGGATTGGGTGTAGTTTTGTTGTATTAATGTCCCTGGTTGCATGATAATAGTCCATATTGGATCCTATATGCATTTATCTGGCTCCTAACTAGTTTTCATGCAGGATCATGCTGAACCATGGGAATAAACCATCACATATGAGAATTTGATCGAGATCAAGCATCAATCATAGAAGAGATCGATGCCCAAATGTGATTAAGGACCAGTTGAGATCACAATGGAATCATAGTGAAGTCAGGATGAGTAGAGATAAAGTTATGTCTTGTGTGCAGAACATAGAATATGATTAATCCCCTTTACACATGTACGGAAACAATGACCATTATATCATGAGTATGCATTAATCATGACCATCAATTCATAGAGAAAATACTTAAATGTGAACTTAAAGAGTGTAGACGAACCAGATTTGATCTACAGTGGAAGTTCCTATATCAACAAAAAAAAGCAGCCCGAATCGTTGATGATAAGCCTTTAGGTTAGCACATTTAGAATCAAGAGGGTGTAGCAGTGAAGAATGCTTCAACGAAGGTAGAGCAAAGGATTATGAAGTTTCATTAATAGTAAGAAATGATACCAGGATGAAGACACATGTATGCAGATGGAGCTAGGCATTTAGAGCAAAGGATAATTTGATGAAGCGACCTTCGATCCATATGGGTTCGGAGTAGCCAAGATCAAAGGATACAAAAGTGACATGTGGCACCACCTTACTATCCTTCGGAGTCAAGTTTTGGAGCTATTTGTTGGAGTTCATTATAACACTCTGAAAGACACAATATTGAGGAATATTCCCCTTTGATATCATTTGTTCAATGTCAAAAGAACCAGGGAAGTTCCACCTCTTCGAAGCCAGGGGATCGAAGAATAATCCATGCCAATTGGGTGAGACACATGGAATCTGACGAAGACCAGGTCAAATGGCATCGGTGAATGAGGAGTGGACACTTGGAAGTGAATCCCATGAAAGAGATATGGACACATGGTAGTTGGATCCATGACTATGATGGAGACATGTGGCAAGAACATGCCCATTGGTGGATGAATACAAAGAAAATAGAAGTAAATGATTGAAGAGTTATGTATCATAGATCTTAACAAATTGAAAATGGAAGGTGTTCCGATAGTCAGTGTCCGGAGGAGTGCAGAGTGAGAAAAACTATGATAACAGAAGCCTGAACAACGACTACGATCAGTTGAAGGACTAGATTGATGGGGGAGATAACGCAAGGAGATAGTGCAAGTGTTCGAGGAATTGAAAGGGAAGGCACATTTGTTCATAGTTGTGTTTTTAGGTTGTGTATCTTGCAGGAATCGATACACACTGAAAACAATACTCTGAAAAGATCAGGATCATTCATTTAGTGAGGATCAACGGCGAGGATCGAAAGTTCAAGGATAGTTCGACGACCCATAAGAATATAAGTGCCTGATGATGTAGCCGTGGTTATAGTTCGAGGTCATATGGAAATTTTAGAGTGAGTTATTGGAGGTTAAGCTCTCGAGTATGAGCTTGGAATGGTGTGATAATAGAGTACTTCAAAGTTCTATTAAGGAAGGAAATTTGGGCTCACGCATAGAGTTTTGGAGCAACTCGATTTCCAAGCTGAGCATAATTTTAGTTTAGAATTTTTTACCAGTGGGATTTAAGTCTGGGAGTGTAACACCCCAGGTTTTGAGCCCCATTTTAAATAATGTATTGTTACAATGCTGAGAGGCTAGAGTGCCCAAGAAATGTAATGTTTTGATCATTATTAATAATAAATACATCGTTGGTTGCTAGACGGACAACAAATAGAGTTATAGGGGGCTATGATTCCACAAGAGAGGGGGTTTGAGGGGATAAATGTTTATTTCCTATTTTAATTACCCTTTTGTCTAAGGGAGTGGATTAGTTACGTGAAATTATTGGGGAAGGCCAGGAGGTTCTTGATTCCCCATGAAATACTTAATCTGCTCCTGGTTTGCTGGAGGGGGTTGGTTGATAGCTCGTTCACTCATTTTCTCATTCACTCCTTCATCTGCTCATGTGTTCATTCACTTTATCACGCGTTCATTCATCCCATCCCTACCTATCACTCATTGATCTATACTCACCCGTGTCTTGGCTTGGGAAAGGGAAATGAACTACCGAAGATTAGCCACGGTATTATAGGTTGTAGTGGTCTCTGGTGTAGTCCAGCCATGACTTGAGGCCTGCATGTCTTAGATGCATTGGCTTGTGTCCAGTGGTGTTCATAGCTATGAGTCCTGAGATTTCCAGCATTGAGATTCTGGACGAGTTGCGTTGGAGACAAAAATAAGGAGAAGTACTACCTAAGGCACTGTGTGGCAGAGAAGGGTGGAGGTCCATTCTCTTGGGTGGTGCAGGCTAGGTAGAAGAGGGTACTTGGATTTCTATGAGTTATAGGAAAGTCTGTGAGATATTGAGTGTTGACTGGTTTGGGAATCCAAGTAACACTCTGGAACCATCCTTGTGGATTCATAGCCCTGGCTCGGGGGTGACACTGTTGTTGAGATTTGGAACAATAATGTCTATGGTTGTGTGGAATGTCCTTGGTCTGCAGCCAGTTGGTGTCATCTTTATAAAGATAAGTGCTCTATGTTATGGTATTATTTACCTATATATGGATGTATTTCGATGTGTATTTATTTATCGCCTAATTGAATATTTAGAATATGCATGCTTGTTGGTTATTGTTGTGCATGTCGTTAAATATTTTATTTTATGCATCCTTATTAATTTAAAAGGTATCGATAAGAGAAATAAGTCCAAGGGTGGGCTTGAAGGTGGAGTACCCCGACCTGTGGGTGGTTGGGGTGTGTTACAGATTGGTATCAGAGCTTCTGGTTGAAACATTGTGCTGATATGGGCTGGGTATGTTGGTCAGAGTCTCGTGGTTGAGATCGAATTATGACCGTGAAGTTGAAAATATTAGGAGGAATGGCGTTGCAGAATCTACACAGGAGCTAGGATGTCAGAGATCCTTTGTAAGGATTCGAAGGATCGTGACCATCCCCTTTGAATTTGGGAGTGATCTCCACTGTGGGATCAAGAGAGATCTAGGATTATTGGATTGGAGGGCAGGGGAACAAGGGTTATCCAATGAAAGAGAAGTAAAGGTTAAGTGACAACCGTCGGATCTCATTGGAAAGAGATCGACGACCAGGAGGCATTGCGGGGACCCAAGTTGCATAAGAGTTAATTTCCCAAGGCGGTCCCACAATCCAAACCATGGTTTCATCAAGGGGTTACATGTCAGTGTCAGACGAATTGCAGGGAGAAAGGCGAGTTACTCCAAACCGTCGATGTGTTCCCTCGCAAATTGAAAAGAATTAAGTGATGTGACATGTTAGTGCCTGAACATCGAAACTTTGAAGAGCCAAAGTGGATATAGACTGTTGATTGAAGTGGACACGTGGAAAGAGATCCTGCACTCCGGTGGATAACCACTTCGGAAGAAAGGTGGATGCCAAAATAAAGAATTCCCGAAGGCCTGAATCCCGGAGTTCATCTGGACCATCTATCAACAAGGACATGTGGCGCTAGATCTCTCACTTCGGAGACTTAGTACTCCAGAAGGTTTTGCAGAGAGAAGCACTAGGGAAAGAATTACCCGAAGTCTCAAAGTAATTGAGGACTGTTGATCTCAAATCAACAAGAACCCTTGATCCTTACAGTAGTATCTCCCGAAGTCCTGAAGTCCCGAGTTAATACAGACCATTTGATAAGGAAGACACATGTCGGCAGATTGTCCAGTTCGAGAATTCGTAGTTTGGGAGAATTGGAAGTGTGATAGTGTGGAAACTCTCGAATCTTGAAGTCCCAAAGCCCAAAGAGCCAAAGTGGTGGGGCACGATGACGTCACCTGGAGGTGATGTGGACCCCGAAATTTTGAAGTGATGTGGCTCATGGACATCACCTAGGATGATGTGGACACATGGGATGTGTGCCACATGTCAGTGAGTTTTGAACCTGCGGAGGATTGAAATGTCAGTTAGAACGTGACACATGTCACCCGCCTGATTGGGCCACGTGTCTGCTTCTAGTATTTTTTCATGTGGCAACAGATCATGCAGTCCAGAGAATGGGCACTTCAAAGAAAAAAAAGATGTGACAGTTTGTGTTGGGTTGAGAAATCCTAAAGGCCCGAAGGCCGGAGTACATATCGACCGTTGATCTGTGAGAAGACGTGCATCGACAAATCATCGACTTCGGGTGAAAACACTCTAGGAGAAAGTGAAGGCAGAGAGTTTGAAACTCCTGAAGCCTGAAGAACCGAAGTGATTCATAGTCGTTGATCTACAAGAGGACATGCATCAATAGATCGTGAACTCTGGGTGAAAGCGTTTCGAGAGGAAGCAAGTAGGGGAAGTTGAGACTTATGAAGGCCGAAGTCTTGAAGTGGACTAAAACCATTGATTTGAGGTGTATGCATGGCGCCTGATCTAGAACTTCAGGTATGGAGTACTCCGGGGAAAAGAGGAGGTTGAAAGTGTCGAACTCCCGAAGCGTGGAGTCACAAAGTGAATATCGATCGTTGATCGTGAATGAGGACAAGGACCATTGATCTGATCTTGGCTGAAGGTTCCGAAGTTGTGAAGTGCCAGGAAGGATTTGGCCACGATTTCGAGCCATGTTCACCTGGGGAAGTGGTTTGAAGGGAGTGCATGTGTAGAATTAAATTATGTATCGGCTAAAGGATAACATGGAAGTGTTATACGGTGCAGATTGNAATTTTTTTTTATCATATGCTTAATTCTAACAAAAATGGTCGCTTACACATTTTGCAGAATTAAGGGGTTTCAACACATCAGCTCAGAATGCGTATTGAAGAAATGAAAGAAGGCGAGGGAGCCTCTAGCCATGATAAGGAGGTCAAAGGCCAGAATACCAAAGTTGGTAATAAAAAGACAGATTCCAATGTACGCAAGGGAATAGGAGAGCAAGAAACTGTAAGAAGCCTGAAAATAGAAGTGCAGAGCTACAAATCAGACAACGAGAGACTGATGAGAGAGCAAAGTCAGATAAATTCTCAAGTGTTGCAGAGCTTAAATCAGTTGCAGAGGAAAACGAAGAAGGCAGGTGTCATGAAAGAAGAGAGGATCATGGAAGATCTGGTTATTCAAGAAGTGCAAGAAGAACTCGTAGACACCAGTCACCTCATTACTCAGAAAGAAATTTTTATGCATCAGAATATCCCATAAGCAGTCCATAGGTGTCTCCTATTACGCACCACAGAAGGAGACAGGAAGTGTATAGTTTGCAAGGAGAGTTGAGGAAGCTTAAGTCACCCTCCTTTGATGGTGAAAGAGAAAGGGAAGATGATGTTGAAGCATGGTTTCTTGGACTCGGGAGATATTTTTAGTTGCATAAGTATTCATCAAACCTGGAAGCCAGGATTTCCACCTACCATTTACACTGAAAAGATGCAATGTGGTGGGATCAACTGAATCAAGTTGAACATATTAATTATAATAGGATCACTTGGAATCATTTCAAGAAGTACTTCCAGAAGGAGTACCTCTCAGAGCATTTTTTATGACAAGAAAATGCAGGAGTTCTTTGAACTTAGGATGGGAAGCATGACTATGGCAGAATATGAGAAGAAATTCTTGGGATTGTTAAAATATGTTGGGTTTATAAACGATGAAAAGGTAAATATACAGAGGTTTTTGAGTGGATTGCTAGCCTTTTATAAAGAAAATATTAGGTATGATGAGTGCAAGACCTTGACTGAGGCCATCAGGAAGGATAAATACCTGTATGAGCAAGGACATGGAAGAGAATCCCTGCATAAATCTTGGAAGGATAAGAAGAAGGAGAAGTCTGATCAGAGGAGGAAAGGATTCAAACTTTCCTTCAATATGAATGAGCCTAATATAAATCATCAAGATCAATATGATAAGGGTGAATCCAAGAAATAAGACCCCTTGGGAAAAAGGGGAAGACCACCTATCCAATGTTGGGGATGCAAAGAAGATCACATGTACAAGGATTGCCCACATAGAAAGGACAGAGTGAATATTGTGCACAACATCTAAGAGGCTACAACAGTCGAATATATGGGGAGAATATATGCATCCTTAGATGATCGAAAAGAAGAGTACCAGTCCAATATTATCGAGGTGGAAGGTAAGATCATAAATCAGCCTGTAGCTATTTTAATTGATTCAGGAGCAAGTCATTGTTACATTGATCCTAAAATAGTGGATAGATTACATTTGGAGAAAATTAATCTTGGAAAATCAAGTTTGGTTCAACTAGCCACTAGAACCAAAAGGAGAATCCATGATATGGTCATAGGATGTTCCATAAGTCTTAATGGTGTGAATACAAATGCTAATATAAATATCATACCATTGGGGTATTATGATATTCTAATTGGAATGGATTGGTTGGACAAGCATCATGTTGTCTTAGATTTTCATAGCAAGACATTTACCTGTCTCTATGAAGACGGAAAACAGAGCACTGTGAAAGGAGTTCCAAGACCCATCTCTATAAGGGATATTTAAGCCTTACAGTTGAAGAGATGTTTTAGGAAAGGATGTCAATTGTATGTAGCTCATGTGGAAGAAACATAAAATATAAAGGGGCCAAGCCTTGAATATTTCTCGGTACTACAGGAATTTGAAGATGTATTCCAAGAAATACCAGGGTTGCCACCAAGAAGGGAGATATATTTCTCAATTGATCTAGTGCCTGGAGCTGCCCCGATGTCAAAAATGCCTTACAGAATGAGCACACCAAAGTTAAAAGAATTACAAATGCAGTTAGATGAATTGTTGAAGAAAGGGTACATACGTCCAAGTGTTTCACCTTGGGAAGCACTAGTACTCTTTGTCAAAAATAAGGATGGAACCTTGAGGCTGTGTATTGAATTTCGAGAACTGAATAAGTATACTATAAAGAACAAGTATCCTCTACCCAAAATTGATGACCTATTTGATCATCTAGGAGGAGCAAAGATATTTTCAAAGATTGACCTGAGGTCAGAATACCATCAGGTAAGAATCAAGGAAGAAGACATTCATAAGACAACCTTTAGGACCAGGTATGGGCATTATGAATTTGTAGTGGTGCCATTTGGACTTACCAATGCACCAGCTGTGTTTATGTGCTTAATGAATGGCATATTCAGAAATTGTTTGGATAATCTTTTCATAGTGTACTTGGATGACATACTTATCTATTCTAAGCCGGAAGAGGAGCATGAACATCACTTAATACTGGTATTGCAAGTGCCGAGAGAACATCAATTGTATTCCCAGTTGAGTAAGTGTTCCTTTTATCAAAAGGAGATCCATTACTTGGGACACATTATTTCAAAGCAGGGCATAGCAGTAGATCCAAAGAAGATTGAAGCCATTAGAGGATGGCCAACACCCATAAATGTGTCAGAATTCAGATATTTTATGGGATTAGCTGGTTACTACAAAAGGTTCATAGTAAGGTTCTCTAAGATTTCTCATCCCATCACTTATTTGCAAAAGAAGGGAACTAAATTCGAATGGACACCTAAGTGTGAAGAGAATTTTAATATGTTGAAGGAATTACTTACTAGTGCACCTGTGTTGAAGATTGCTGACCCAAATGAAAGTTTTGTGGTATGTACCGATGCATGTAAGGAAGGAATTGGGGAAGTCCTCATGCAAAATGGATATGTCATTGGTTATGAGTCCAGAAAGCTTATGGAACATGAGAGGAACTATGCCACAGATGACTTGGAGCTTTCTTCCATTGTTCATGCCTTAAGGATGTGGAGGCATTAACTCATGGGGGAGAGATTTGAATTAAGGACATACCACATTGGCCTGAAGTATCTTTTTGAATAGCCAACCTTGAATTCCAGGCAAACAAGATGGCTGTAATTTTTAAGTGAATATGACCTCGATATAAAGGAAAGGAGAATAAAGTTTCTGATGTGCTTAGTAGAAGAGTGCATCTCATGCATGCTACTGTTGTTAGTATGCATCAGTCAGACTTGAAGAGAAGAATTTTAGATGGTCTTGTTAGAGATCAGTGTTACCTATAGGTAAAGGAAAACTTACAACAAGAAGATTTACAATAGAAAATAAAGGAGTATGAGATAAAGGAAGATGGATTACTCATGCATTAGAATAGAATCTATGTTCCTAGTTCCGAAGAACCAAGGAATTTGGTATTGAAGGAAATGCATGATGCTCCTTATGCTAGACATCCTGGTTACCAGAAAACAATTACAACAGTAAGAAGCCAATTCTTTTGGCCGGGAATGAAAAAGGATGTTGCGGATTACATCGCTCGATGTATGGAATTTCAGAAGGTGAAGGTTGAGTATATGCACCCAATGGGTTTGTTGTAGCCATTACCAATCCCAGAGAAGAAATGGGAAGTGATAACCATTTATTTCATAACTAAATCACCCAAGACAACAAGGCAACATGATTCAATCATGGTGGTGGTTGACAAATTAACAAAGGCTGAGCATTTTTTCCCTGTAAAGACAACACATACAACGGCTAATATTTCATAAATTTACATGAGAGAGATTTCTAGGTTGCATGGGATACCTAGGACAATTGTCTCGGACATAGATACAAATTTTACCTCCAATTTTTGGATGGTATTGTTTAAAAGATTTTTTACAAATCTAAACTTTAGAACAACATACCATCCCCAATCAGATGGACAAACAAAGAGGGTCAACTGAATAATTGAAGACATGTTGAGAATGTATGTGATGGATAAGCCATCTAAGTGGGAAGATTACTTGCACTTGGTTTAGTTTGCATATACAAATGGGTATCAAGATTCATTGAGAATGAACCCATTTGAAGCCTTGTATGGTAGGAAATGCAATACTCTAGTGAGTTGGGACAACCCAACAGATAGAGTGGTACTTGGGCCAGAGTTGCTCAAGGATATGGAAGACCATATGGTTAAGATCAAGCAGAATTTGAAGGCAACTCAGGATAGACAAAAAGTTTATGCAGATAAGACTAGGACAGCTAGAGAATTTAAAGTAGGGGAGCATGTACTTTTGAAAGTGAAGCCCAAGAAAATCTCCTTGAAATTGGGTAGTTGTATAAAGATGGCAGCCAGATTCTGTGGTCCATTTGAAATATTGGATAGAATAGGGCTAGTTGCATACATGCTTGCATTGCCTGCTTCCATGAGTGTGCATAATGTATTTCATGTATCTTTACTAAAGAAATATGTACATGATCCTAACCATGTTATTGATTGGCATCTGATTCAGGTAGAGACAGAGGGAGACTTTCAGGTTCAGCTAGTGCGGGTATTGGACAGAAAGGTCAAAAGGCTCCAGAATCAAGTTATAGAGCTGGTAAAAGTTTAGTGGACCTGTTACGGTCTTGAAGATGCTACCTAGGAGCATGAAGATGACATGCAGGCATAATACCCGTAGCTTTTTGAATAAATTTTGAGATTTTGATCTCTATTTTGTATATGCACTGAGGACAGTGATAAAATAATGGGGAGGGGATGTAACACTCGAGGTTTTGAGCCCCATTTTAAATAGTGTATTGTTACAATGATGAGAGGCCAGAGTGCCAAAGAAATGTAATGTTTTGATCCCTATTAATAATAAACACATCATTGGCTGCTAGATGGACAAGGACTAGAGTTATAGGGGGCTATGATTCCACAAGAGACGGGGATTGAGGGGATAAATATTTGTTTCCTATTTTAATTACCCTTTTATCTAAGGGAGTGGATCAATTACATGAACTTCTTGGGGAAGGCCAGGAGGTTCTTGATTCCCCACTAAATACTTAATCCACCCTTGGTCTGCT
>SNQJ01S0009229.1:129459-159785 GCA_010110895.2 Picea sitchensis | reverse complement strand
CTCATTTTCTCGTTCGCTCCTTCATCTGTTCATGCGTTCATTCAATTTCTCACTCATTCATTCATCCCATCCCTACCTATCACTCATTGATCCATCCTCACCCACGTCTTGGATTGGGAAAGGGGAATGAACTATCAAATACTAGCCACGTTATTATTGGTTGTAGTGGTCGCTGGTGTAATCCAGCCATGACTTGAGGCCTACATGTCTGAGATCCGTTGGCCTGTGTCGATATTTATTCACAACTGTGATTCTAGAGAGTTCTAGCATTGATATTTTGGACCAATTGCATTGGAGCCCAAAATAAGGAGAAGGACTGCCTGAGGGACTGCGTGGCAGAGAAGGCTGGAGGTCCATTCTCTTGGGTGGTGCAGGCTGTGTAGAAGAGAGTTAGTTACTTGGATTTCTGTGAGTGCTGGGAAATCCTGTGAGAGCTTGAGTGTTGACTGGTTTGGAAAGCCAAGTAACACTCTGGAACCATCCTTGTGGATCCATAGCCCTGGCTCAGGGGTGACACTAATGTTGAGATTTGCAATAGTAGTTTCTACGGTTGGGTGGAACGTCCTTGGTCTGCAGCCAGTTGGTGTCATATTTATAAAGATAAGTGCTCTTTGTTATGGTATTATTTACCTGTATATGAATGTATTCCGTTGTGTATTTATTTATCATTTAATTGAATCTTTAGAATATGCATGCTTGTTGGTTATCGATGTGCATGTCGTTAAATATTTTCTTTTATGCGTCCTTATTAATTTAAAAGGTATCGCTAAGAGAAAGAAGTCCAAGGGTGGGCTTGAAGGTGGTTTACCCTATCCTTTGGGTGGTTGGGGTGTGTTATAGGGAGGTCATGATTTGTGGTATCATATCACAGTTCTTCTCTAAATTGGAAGAAGGAAAATCTACAAATTTGCATGTATAGAGGAGACAAGGTCTCGTGATATATCTTTATGGTATGGATCAAATGTTTTATCTATGGTTTTTAATTAACAATGTTAATGCTAATTAGTAGGTAGCAGTAGAGGGAGAAGTAATGGTATCATCCATTTGCATCCAATATATATGTGACAGAGGAAGAAGGAAGCAAGCATATCTCTCAAATGAAAGAGCTTGTGGTAGAATAACCTTACATCAAGGGATGATGTAACACTTCCAGCTGAATATTGGAAATGAGGAGAAAGATAGAGTTCTCAGGGGAAAGTGAGTAGGTGCAGAGCCAGAGGAGAGCAGAGAAGTTCTTAGAAGTTTCTATTGGATTAAACCAGTAATAACAAAATACCATAGCTCAGGAGGAATATTGGTGATGTATTGAGTGATAGGTAGAGGAGACTTTCTACATAGTCTTGATGCAACTCACAGTGGAATATGAGATGTTCACAAAGGAGGATATGGAGATGAATACTTATGGTTATGTCAAAGGTTCAGAGAGAAGTCATATCCAAAGGAGAGAGAATGCCAAATAAATTGACATAATAAGGATGAGTCAAGAGGATCTTGACAGAGAATTTATTGAGTTAAAAGAGAGACTCGGTATAATTTTGAAGTTTCTACAGGAAAGAAAGAAAGACCAGAGATATGGTTGGAGACTAAAAAGGAAGTATAAATTTCCTATTAGACAATTGATTGCAAGGGAGAAGAGGAAAAGAATGGAAGCTCAGATAAGAGAAGAGGAACTTAAAGAATCCGAGTACAGAGAGTCCTTGGGAGCAGGACCAATAATTCACTTTTGTGAACCAGAGAAGGAAATGAAGTTTGGAAAGGAGGATGAGGTTTAAGGTATATACCTCATGAATAAATTGTAAATTTCATTCCAACATAAGGAGAATATACTAAAGGCATATACAGAGACTCAGAAGTCTCATGTTTTTAAAACTAATGATTTTTGTATGCTTGCAAGACTTACAGGTCATGGAGATAGGCAGCCACTTGTAGTTGTCATAAAGGAAGAATTTCCTCACGAAGGCATAAGAGAAAGACAGATTCATAATTATGTCATGTCAGAGGAAGGGACAACATTGTCTCCTTAAATCTGGGAAAGAATAAGTTATGCATATTCAAAGAATGCAGATGATTAAGATGCAAAGAGGATGAATAGTTGGTTTGGAGATACTTCAGAAGATGAAGTACACATAATATTGGAAAGGGTTATTAAATTCTAGAGTGACAGAAGTATGGATATTTATAGAGGAGAAATGATAGTAGATGAGGATGATGTTAATGATCATTGGTTCATGATCATGGAAAAAGGTATAAATAGTTTGCACAAAATCTGTCATTTTAATAAATTCCAAGAAGACAATTTGAGTGAGCAATCATGTAGACTAAGCATGCAACTTAAAGATATACAATATTGTTTGCATAAGTTTTTTTTGAATGAGAAGTGTTCTCAAGGAGTTGAGTAGAGAGAGATGTGAAGAACAATAGATAATAATAGCCATACAAATTTTAACTAGAAATTTGCAGTAGATGAATGGCAACAATAGGGTGTACTAGCAAGAGGCAAGACTGGACATTGAGGAGTTATGGAAGCATTTGATGAAAGTTTCCAAGTGGAAAAAATAGAATAAGAAGAACAAAATGGCATTACAAATGATGAAATCCAGCAGATATTTTGCACAACAACATAGTAGAGTATCGGATCCTAGAAGCTTGCAGAGAGCAACAAGGCAGCAACAAGACAACAAGGAAATTGAGAAGCAGAATAAAGTTTGGGATCCAGGAGGAATTCAATGAATGAAGGCTCATTATCAATAGATCATGAAACATTTTGACAATCTGATGTAGGAGCATTTTTCCTCCTAATTCAACCTTTTTTACTAGACCTAGGGGGTCTTTAAATTGATGTATTTTCCTATGTTTGATTGAAACCTAGAAGAATTGCATAGGATAAGGGTTGTTAAGTTGAGATTGATTAATATTTGATAAAAAAATTCCTTGTTGAAATAATATCTCAAGAGTTTGTAATATTTAGAGATATCTTTAGGTGTGTGTAGATCTCTTGAGAATATTATGGATCTAAGAAATCTTTAGTAGAGATATTTTAGGATCTGAACCAAATTCTGGTGTCAAAATCCTTTGTAATAAAATATGTAATCCTAAGGGAATTGAGATTCAACAGAGGAAGCGGTCCAAGTTAGAAAAAAAAGAGGATAATTAGAGGTTTATGTAAGAGGCCAAGTGTGGCCTAAGCCCGAAAGAGGCCAATTGATCGTAAATCAGGCCTTGAGAGAAGAAGGTCGTGTATAAATTCATGTACATATTCATTAATATAAATCTATGTGTTTATGGCTCTCTATGTCAGTATGCAATTGGGTGCAGTTATATTGGATTAATTTCCCTGGATGCATGATAACAGTCCATATTGGATCCTTTGTGCATTTATATTGTTCCCAACTAATGGTCGTCCAGTATCAGGTTGAACCGTGAGAATAAACCATCACGTATGAGAAGTTGATCGAGATCAAGCATCGATCATAGAAGAGATCGATGCCCAAATTTGATTAAGGACCAGTTGATATCATAATGGAGTTTTAGTGAAGTCAGGATGAGCAGAGATCAAGTTCTTCTTTATGAAGAGATCAGAGAATAGGATTAATCCCCTTTACAAGTGCAATATTAGGGACCTACCCCCTCACATAGGTAGAATAATATATTCCGATGTAATAAAGGTCAATATTAATAAGGCCTAGCAATAAGGAATAATAAGTCCAATGTAAGAATACCTAATAGAAGCTTTCGCTTCTAGAAGGATCTTCCTCTAGATGGTTCTTTTGATAGAAATATTTAGTATAAATAGGAGTCGAGGGTATGAGAAATTTTGTCTTGGATATTATTGTAATAGAGATATGCTCTGCTGGAGGTTTCCCCCTTGAAGAGGCAAGTGAACGTTGCTCTTAGTAATCAAAGTGCTCTTTCTGGTGTTATTCTGGTATTGTTTTGGTATTATTGTGGTTTTTTCTGGTTATATTGTTGTTCATCTGCCATTTCTAGCTATTTATTTATGTTTTGCATACTTTTTTATATCTGGAATATTACAAGTGGTATCAGAGCACCCTCCTCGGCAAAAAATTGTGGGTTAATTTTTTTTAGGGTAGAGACGTATTTTGACGTCTTTAAGCTACAAAGATCTATCGTTACGTGCATAATCCCACAGTCGGGGATTCATACACACAGGAAATATAAGTGGTACTTAAGCGCACATTTGTTCGCCACCCTTGTCACCCCTGTTGGTAACCCTTCTAGTGGTAGCACATGTTATCATATTAATCAGTAAATGCAGACATAAACAGATCTCCCTAGATCCCACTGGAAACTAGAACAAAACAAAACAGAATATGATACTTTATCTAAGCTCTAACTATTAAGTTTACTAGTTAAAAAGAGATAGATAACATACCTTTTAAATGTTTCTTCCTCTTGTCATTGCCATCCTAGCTCCACTTCAATGTTCCTGTGATATTGAATTTTCAAGGGAACACAAGCCAACCAAAGTGAAAGAAACACAATGTACTCAACAAGAACCTATGTATGTAATCAAGGAATCATACAATAAAACAAGACTAGATTTATGGGAAAGAAACATATTGTTGTATCATATTAAAATGAAAGTGGAGATTACAACCAAATCCTTGATGTCACAAGCTCCCATTTCAATGGCCCTTTGCTCCAACACACACACCTTTGCTACAACCTTGAATGAAGAAGATCCACAATGACTTGATGAACTAAAATGAAGCTCTCAAGCATGATCTAATGTAGAAATATTCATGCAATTCTTAGCCTATTAAACCTTATCCCTTTCCATGAGAGATCCCTCTTTATATAGTGTGAAAGAGAGATGGATGAGGAGATTAGATTGATCCCACCAAATCGGAAAAGTGAGTAATATCCAAACCGCTCGGAGGCCACCTCATCTTCTAGAAGATTCCGATCTAGAACATTCGTGAAGTTTGAATTTTCCTTATCTTTTAACATCGTCGCACCCTAGACATAGGGCAACCTGTGGAGACGTCACAGTCTAGCTTTAGAGAAGGATGCAACAATCAAGGTTCGTCGCACCCCATGCATATTGCAGGGTGTGACAACCTTCCTTAATAGGGTTTTTGGGAAAGAAAAGAAAATCACTCTCTTCATGGAGAAAGATTCGTTTTATATTTTTAGGGAACATGAACACATGTTGTCAATTGATCACTGGGGTGACCAAAATAATGTGTAACAATGCATCAGATAACACCTGTATACGGATCAACCTAGATCTTCTGAATCCCTCCATAGATAAATCGATCGGTCGCTTGACTGTTATAGTTCCACTGAGAACAACACTCGGGAAGATACTCTCTAGTACCTCGGTAGTCGGGTAGTACGGCTAAGGGCACGGTCTAGCCTCCTCAGTTGGTTCCCTGAGATATTGGGCCGAGTACTACTGTTGGACCCCGCATGTATATCAGAGATATATAGAACAGGTAAAACCCTTGTCTATAGAACCCTTGAATACCTAACCTTTGGGGATGGAAACAAAAACAGAAAAGACAAGATCTATTTTCATGCAACTGTCTCCTACATTTGAGTTGCCAAATTACTACACATTTCTTCCTGTTAAGAATTTCAGGATTTCATCATTGCAATATTCTTCGGTCGAGAGTATAACTTTCATTAGGTGTAAAAAGAAAAAAAAAAAAATTGGATCATGTTGGAACCATTATTTGATACCTATTCCATTGGATTCCTCTTTTGGATCATGTTGGAACCATTATTTGATACCTATTCCATTGGATTTCTCTCTTCGCCCTTATCAAATTCATACCTATCATTTTTCAGCAATTTGTTTTTTTTGTGTGACCCCACTCGCCCCTTTTCGGTTCCCTCATCATCATGGCCCATACCCGTAGCCAAGACTTGGAAGCTCGATTCAATACCTTGCACTCTAATTTCACAGAGACCCAACAAGAAGTGAGACAGCTCAGTGCCAATATTTCCACCATCAATAAAAACATGCATTCCTCCATCACTGCCTCAATCAAGGAACTCAAACAAGACATTACTACCCAACTTGAATCTGTCACTACGATGATCTGTAACAAGTTGCATATCTCTCCAGATCCTCCCTTATCTGACCCACCTCTGCATACCGAAGGTGAAACTTCCTCTCATTCCCATAATTTTCAGCCCCATCACTTTCAACGTGACCTATGCCTTCTGCGTGTGGATGTGACCAAATTTGATGGCTCATATCCCACTGGCTAGGTAACTCAAATGGAACATTATTTCTCTTTGTACAACAATATGGATGAGTTGGCCAAACTCCGGTATGGTGGTTTCCATCTAGATCAAGAACGTTGGCAATGGTGGCAATGGAGAAAAAATGCTCACCAAGGGTATGTTGCTTGGACACACTTTGTGGCAGAGATTTATGAACACTTTTACACTAACACCAACCATTTAGGTCATTTGACAAAGTTGAAAAAATATGGCATAGTGGAAGACATTATAGCTTCTTTTGAGCGACTGGATTTTCGTATAGAGGGCATGTCTAATGCTTTTTTCTGAGACTATTTTATCAGTGGCCTCAAGGATTATATATGTTCCCATGTCCTCATGGCTTGGCCTCAAAGTTGGGTGGAGGCTACTAAAAGAGATAAGGAAGCACAACAGGTTGTCACTTCTCAAAACTAAAAACCCTCTTTTATTCCTCGTACTAAACCAGTAAATCTCACTCCTCCTTCTACTCCACTAAAGATCCAAAACTTGACCAAGGCCGAAATGGTTGAATGCCAACTCAGAGGCCTTTGTTATAATTGTGATGAAAAATATTTTCCAGGACACAAATGTAAGTAGCAAAATATTTTTATGGCCATCTCGGAGGATGTTTCAGAAGAAGATGTTGAGGCTCCCCTTGTGTCTTTGTCACCTGAACCCACTGACATAACCCCTCCCTCAGACCCTCTCAAAGTAGAACCGATCATTTCCCTAAATGCTCTCACTAGCTTCTCTGCTCCCCAAACCCTCAAGCATAGGAAGGTCATCATTATTGTTTATAGTGGAAGCACCCATAATTTTATTCATCACTGCATTTCCCAAGAAACTAATTGCTATATCCATGCATCCAATAATTTCCAAATCATGATTGCCAATGGTGGGTCCATGAAATGTGGAGGGCGTTGTGAAAATGTGTGTCTCCAAATTGGTGATTACCACCTGAAATATCATATGTTTGCTATCGACATGGGCGGTTGTGACATTGTGTTGGGTGCATAATTGCTAAGGACTTTGGGTCCCATTCTCATGTATTTTAAGGAATTTATCCTACAATTCGACCAGGAGGGCCAACAATATAAGTTCCAAGGCATCACTGTCGGTTCCCCAAAGAAAATTAGTTCCCATTGCATGTAAAAGCTGCTCAAAAAAGGTCATTCTGGCATTATTTCCCAACTCCATGCCATACAAGAAACTGAGACACCCTCTGAGCCGTAGGACCTCCAATCCATCCTCTCTAAACATCAAGTGGTTTTTTCCACTCCCCAGGGACTCCCTCCTTCCTATGGCATTCATGATCAATCCATTCTTGTTGGCCCTTGGTCATGTATTAAGGAAGAAAACAAAGATCAAAGAAGAAGAAAGATAAAGTATAAAGTGTGTGGAAGGCACACAAACTGAGGAAGGGTCAAAGTGGTTAAAGAAGCATAAAAGAGGGAATGAAGTAAAGGAAATCTAGCCGTTGAAAGAGAAGATCAAGGAAGACAAAGAAGCAAAGAAGATAGATCGTGGACAAGTTAACAAATGGAAGAAGACACTAATGGGTGCTTTGGAGCACCTCATGGAGAAGAAATAAGAACAGGTCGACGAAGTCCGTAAAATACAGGTTATGTGGACCTAGGGTTTTGGCACCCAGACTTTGGTCTACGGTTTATAAGAGTCATGGAATGATAAATATAGGTCTAGAAGAGTCGAGAGATGTGGGGATAGTGAGGTTTAAATGTAAAAGTGTCATGTGTTAAAGCATTTTTGTAATTTTGGATCTTCAGCTGGGTGCGAAGATCTATTCTGCAGCTAGGTGCGCAAGGAGAGGAAATAAAGAGGAAGAGAGAGAAGGATCTGCATCTGAGTGCGTAGATAGCACTGTATATTTTCACCTATTTGATCAATAAACACAGTTCTATGGACATAGCCCTAGGGGGAGGGTGAACCACGTAAAATCTTGTTGTTCTATGTGGTTGATGTTTTGTTATTTGCTATCTTTTATACTGTTATTGCATTGTTGTTTTCCCTCCTGAAGATAAGAGATATAACTAACTTCGTGAAGTTAAGCATAATACTGTTAAGAATCTTTAGGTTATCTTGCGTTGCTCTTATGGAATAATCTTTCACTTCCTTTGGTTGTAGACACCTGTGTCCTGCAACCCTCCTATTGCTACTTCAGGTGAGACTTTATTTGCTTCGTAGGTGTTGCCGAAAAGGCCAGTAGTTAGGGTTTGTTGGTGCGTTGTTAAAGTTGAACCTTGGGTCTTCCCATGTTCCAACAAATGGTTTCATTGCCAGGACCGAGATCTTCTTGAGGGAATGTCAAGGTGGTTTCCATCGAAGACAGAGATTCAGAAGTGGACAAAAGAACAGGAAAGGGACTTCATCGTAGCTCAGAACAAGAACCCTAGCATTCGTACAGAAGATTGGTTGGGAAGGTACATCTTTATTGATGTGCATGAGATTTTATTTGTAGGAGTTCATAAGGAGTTGTACACATGGTTAGCCAGATTAGCAGACACTCAGTTTGAAATCATATCTTGACCACATGTGGTGTGGACAACGACGTTGATTAAGAAAGTCAAGAGAGTCGATAACATTGTGTCTAGAGCGGTGGATCTCTGGTTTGATAGCACTATTGGAGGGTACATTACTGAATTTTCTTTTGACGGAGTGGAATCATATAGCCAAGCAGAGAGATATTTCTTCAAGGGACCTAGAGGGAGGTTTCTACACTTTTTGAAGCTAAAGATTATTATGTTATTACATGAGAAGAATATCCTGAAGATACAGTAATCAGTTGGATTTTAAAGCTAATGTTCAAGAATTCAGATAGCGACAATGACGCAGAGGCTGGATGCATGTGCAGTGGGAGATCATTCAGAAAGTTTCCTCTTGCAAACATGTTTAAGGAGAGTTACGGGCCACTAGAACAAGACGAAAATTTCTACAGTGGAGAAGAAGCAGGACGATCAAGCGAAGAGTATTTAGAGTTCGCAAGGGAAGAGGAAGTAGACACTGAGGAAATTCGTCGAGAAGAACCATAAACTTCAGGGACTATGCCTACTGTCTAAGTATTATTACTCCTCATTTTTTTTTAGCATCATTAAGTAACCAGAGTGACCAGAGTAATCAGAGCACTCAGAGTACTGTTACAAGCAGTTTAGTACATACACAGTCGAGAAACCAAGGAAAATCCATGGCAGATTAAATGAGGTTACCCATTTTCAGAGGAGATGGATCTGAGGATCTTGACCAACACTGGTTCTTATGTGAAGTGGTATGGAGCATTAAGCAAGTCCTCAACGAAGTTGTTAAGAGAGCTCAGTTTAGAACTACCTTGAGGGACCGCGCATTGAGCTAGTACATGAAGTTTGTTATAGGATCTGTACAACCTAAACAATTGAATGAAATTAAGACTACGTTGAGTGCAGAGTTCAAAAATCCGAAGTTGGAGTCACAGTGCATTATAGAGTTGAAAGAAATCAAGAAGAAGGTGACTGAAACTGTTTGGGAATTTGATAAGAGGTTTTAGACCTTGACAGGCCATTTAAGTTTTCAGATTCCAGACAAACAACATAAAGAATGGTTCATCGCTGGCCTCCTGCCACACATTAGAGTTCCTCTTATGCAATAGAAGGTCGATTCGCAGACTGAAGCATTAGAGATTGCTATGAAACTAGAAGCAACCCCTGTAGGAGAATCCAGTCCAGGTATGAGTCATATTTTGAATCAATTAACTAGTTTATGTTTAAAGGTTGAAGACATGAAGAAAGATAAAGGAAAGGAGAAAAGAGAAGACATTTGGTGTATCTGATGTAAAGAAGAGGGCCATGAAAAATAGCACTTTCCTTTATTTAATGAGTACTTGGCCTCTGGAGCCCCTAACCCTTTGAAGAAGACTACTTTACCATGGTGCGAGGTATGTAGAACTAGGCATCGCCTTGGTGAATGTTATTATATGCAGAAATATGTCCAGACAGCCACCAATATTTATTGTACATTATGTAAGTCTATGGGGCATGATGAGAAGGATTGTAGGGCTTATGGCCTCATGCATGAAAGGTCAAGGGATGCATATAGAATTCAAGGAGAATTACAACAAGAAAAGAATGTTGCGCAATTCAATTCCCTGGGAAGAGGAAACTTCAACCCTCGCGGTGGATTCAGAGGAAGAGGAGGAGGAGGAGGCATGGGTCAAGGTCAAGGCCATATTATTTACTATAACTACACCCATCCAGGTCACTTGGCAAGGGATTTTCAGAACCCTTGCACTACTTGCATCTACTGTAATTCGTTTGATCACGTAATTAAAGATTGTCCATTATTTCTAGCTAAAGTTAAGGAAAGACAAGGTGGAAACTAGCAAGTCCAACTAATATCGGTTGAACCTCACGGTGAGGAACCCAGATTCGTTTTCATTACTAGAGGAGGCGCTAGCACAAAATAATATAGGGTGACTCCAGGAAAGACTACATATGGATCAGAGATCAGAAGAGCTACAGAGAAGGCGCCATTATTTGATCCAAGAAAAGAAAAGCATACTTTTGAATAAGCAAGGAGGGAATTTGTAGGTGAACAGGCTTCTTTATATAGGGCACAACCGGAAGTAAAGGAATTTGAAATACCTCCAGAATTTTATTAGTCTGCCCTACCTAGATAGGGAAAAGAAGTAAGCAATCTTGTGGACTTCTTGTATACATGTATTAATTTGATTAACGATGAAATAGTTGTACAGGAACTACAACGCCTGATAAGACAGTATGAAATTGGAAGAATAGATCCTATGTTGAATAGAGTTGTGAATCAAGTATCTAGAAAAAGGAGGACAAGAAAGGAACTGCACCTTAATGCTCAGATTGGAGACTACGACATAGAATATGTGGTTCTCTACCTAAGATTAGAAGTAAATGTTATGACGAAGCAGACTTGGGCATTGATGGGAAAACCTAAATTGATTTATTCTCCTATTTGGATCAGGATGGTTAATCAGCAGGCGGTGAGCCCCTTTGGAAGACTAGAGCATGTCCCTGCAGACATCGACAGAGTGAGGACATTTGCAGACTTCGAAGTGATTGGGATTGTTGATGATATTTTTCGTTATCCTGCATTGTTGGGTATTGATTGGTCTTTCAACAATTTGACTATAGTTGACCAAAAAAAGAGAAGAATGACATTTGAAGGTGACGGCCTCAGGGTCATTGCACCTCTTGATCACGATGAAGGTTGTAGATACATAGAACCTATAAGAGAAGAATATCGTGCCTATGAGATGGAGAAAATTTATAAACTAACATTGGGACAACAAGATTATATTAACCCTACAATAGATGGAAATCTAAGTTGGCGAAGTGAAAGTGCATGCTCGTCAGACTCAGAAGAAGCATTGGAAAATTGGCAGAACATAATTTATGAAGTCTCTACGTGGAGGTGTGCCATATTGACTAAGGATGTTCATTGGATTGGCACAGAAGTAAGTAATCTTCCTACATTGGATGGCTTGAATAATTTAGAGACATTTCTATTCGAATTTGAAGGAATTGTACCAATACAACAGAAGTTGTTGGCATTAGATGAGGCCTTGAAAGAAATGCCAGCTAGATGGTGGGAAACACACAAGAAGAACATCCTGGAGTGGGTACAATGTCACACCTTGTTGACAACGCGCTTTTCAGACCAACATGAAGGTTGTGAAGTTCGATACACAGGTCATATTTTTCCT
Organism: Picea sitchensis; assembly: GCA_010110895.2. Taxonomy (NCBI): domain Eukaryota; kingdom Viridiplantae; phylum Streptophyta; class Pinopsida; order Pinales; family Pinaceae; genus Picea; species Picea sitchensis. The sequence goes on along the minus strand of SNQJ01S0009229.1, from coordinate 147,829 downwards.
AAGAACCATGTGCGAAGTTGTGAGGAAGCCTGCAGTAGCATTCCTAAAGAATAGTGGGTACATAGGTTCATTAACACCTTAGATACTACACCTATTAACTGGTATCTTCAAACAGAACTGTGCTTAGTCACTACAGATTGGTATGGTATGACCCAAAAATTTATAGCTACGTTCCTATTTGAAAGTCAATACCCCATAGTAGATCAGGATTTACAAATTGTAAGACAGAGGATCTTTGAGGAAGCACCTAACCTCCCTCTAGAACAAGATGAAGATGAATGGATTGTGCCTCTTCAGCAGTTACAAGGTTGTTATAATATTAATGCTGATGAGGATGATGACCCTAGGAATGTAAAAATTTTAGAAACTGAAGGACAAAGAGATATAGAAGGGCCAGGGATTGAATTACCTTTTTTTGGGAAGCCTATTAAAATTAAGAAGGTTAACATCGGAACAGAACAAGCACCTAAGTTGGCAAATATTAGAGACTATTGGGATGATGCTATTATTAGTAAGATTACAGAACTATTACATGAGTATCAGGACTTGTTTCCAACCAAGTTCACAGACATGAAGAGAATTAAAGGGCCCATGGGAGAAATGAAGATTCCTTTGAAAGAACATGAAGGGCTTGTCAAGAAGAGGCCTTACAGACTGAATTCCAAGTACAAGCAGAAAGTTGAGATTGAATTAGATAGAATGTTGGAAGAAGGAATCATAGAACCAGTTGAAGAATCTGAATGGATCAACCCTATGGTGGTCCAAGATAAGAAGTCATAAGAAATCAGAATTTGTGTAGATCTAAGGAAATTGAATGATGCATGTTTACATGATCCATTTCCTACACCTTTTACTGATGAGTTTCTAGATAATGTAGGAGGACAAGAAGTTTATTCATTCACAGATGGATTTTCTAGCTATCACTAGATCAAAATTGCTAAGGAGGACAGACATAAGACTACATTTGCAATCGAATGGGGATCTTTTCAGTACATTTTGATGCCTTTTGGTTTGAAGAATTCACCAACCATATTTTCCAGGGTGGTGGTCGAAGGATTTACGGAATTTTTACATAAATGTTTGGAGGCATAATTTGATGACTGGACCATTTTTAGTCTACTAAAAAACCATATTGAATGTTTGAGATTAATGTTAGATAAGTGCAGGAAATGTCAGATTGCCCTGAACTTGAAGAAGAGTATTTTCTTTTCACCTTTTGGAGTATTGTTAGGACACATTGTGTGTAAGCAGGGGTTGTTGGTAGATCCTTCCAAGATTGCTATCATTATTGATCTACCCCCTCCTACTTCGGTTAGACAGTTGCGCACTGCATTGGGACACACTAGATACTACATAAAGTTTATTAAGGGCTACGCACAGATAACAACACCTATGGAGAAGCTATTAAAGAAGGATAATAAGTTTCAATGGACAGAGGAATTCCACCAGAGCTTTGACGCATTAAAGCAGAAAATGGTCACTGTGCCTATTTTGGTTTTTCCAGATTGGAGTAAGCAATTCCATGTTCATGTTGATGCTTCATCCGTTGCATTGGAGCAGTTTTAGCACAGTCTGGTGCAGGAGATATTGACCACCCTATAGCCTTTGCTAGCAAGAATTTGTCTACATCTGAAATGAATTATACTGCCACTGAAAGAAAAGGCTTAGTTATGGTATATGAGCTGCAGAAGTTTAGACACTACTTGTTGGGAGGACATTTTAAGATGTTTATTGATCACTCTGCATTGATGTACTTAGTCAACAAGCCAGTATTGGGGGGAAGAATATGCAGATGGATATTATTATTCCAGGAGTATGACTTTGATATCGTGATCAAGCCAGGAAGAATGAATAAGGTACCATACCACTTATCCAGGTTAGAACATGGTGAGGAACCTACCAGTTTGGATGATACACTACCATATGCACAGTTGTTGTCCATCAGAAAAGTCGATGATCACTTCACCGATATAGTCCATTTCCTATCCATAGGAATGACACCTCACGAGTATATAGTTATTCAGAAGAAATAGTTGGTAGTCCACGTTCTACATTTTCAACTTATAGCTGGACAGTTATATAAGATGGGACTAGATGAGATCTTAAGAAGATGTGTTATGGATTCAAAAAGACCATTAATCCTTGCAGAAGCACATAAAGTCATCGCAGGAGGACATTATGCATGGAAAGAAACAACGCAGAAGGTTCTCAGAGCTGGCCTCTGGTGGCCCACTTCACATAAGGATGCTAAGGAATACTACAGAGCCTGCGATGTATGTCAAAGAATAGGGAAACCTTCTAGAAGGGTCGAGATGCCTTTAGCTCCTCAGTTAACTTTGCAGGCATTTGAGAAATGGGCTATTGACTTTGTGGGACCTATCAACCCACCAGGAAAGTGCACAGGAGCTCGATACATTATCACTACTATAGAGTATTTGACCAGATGGGCAGAAGCAAGAGAAATTAAGGACTGTAGTGCAGATACATCTGCGTAGTTCATTTTTGAGGATATCATAACTAGATTTGGATGTCTGAAGATCCTTATGAGTGATCAAGTCACACACTTCATTAAAAAAACTATTGAAGCCTTGACCCAGGAGTTCGACGTTCACCATCACAAGAGCACACCATACCACCCATAGAAGAATGGTACAGTTGAAGCTTTCAATAAGATCTTAGAGACAACGTTGACTAAGATTTGCAGTGTTAACAGAGATGATTAGGATTTGACAATTCCAGCAGTGTTATGGGCTTATTGAACTACCTACAAAAAGTTAACAATGCAGAATCCCTTCAATCTAGTTTATGGCCTAGAAGCAGTAGTACCTATGGAATATTTGGTTCCTAGTTTAAGAATTGTAGAATTTACAGGTATGGATGACACCAGCGATGTTCAAGACAAGCTCGCACAGTTGAATTTCAAGACAAGGAGATTTGGTAATTTTATACGACAACAAGTTCATGAAGCATCCAGGAAAGTTTAGGACACATTGGCTTGGGCCGTTCGAGGTTGTCTATGTTACAGAAGGAGGATTTGCGTAGTTGAAGACCCTTAATGGAGAATGGAAGGATGGTTTAGTAAATGGGAGACCGTTGAAGCTGTATTATGACAACCAGCTACCTCGCAGTTCTCAGTAAAAGAAAAGGAAGAAGGGTCTAGGTACTAGGTGAAGTTGAAATTAGGTACTAGACATAGAAAAGATAGGTTGCACATGATAGGGAGGGAAAGAGAAGAAAGCACAGGCTGCTCCGCACAGCCTGCAGTCGAAGTAATACAGGAGGGTCAACCCTACAGTGACTTGGGACGAGTCACATGTGATTTTTGTGGGCTTGTTGGCCCTTGGTCATGTATTAAGGAAGAAAACAAAGATCAAATAAGAAGAAATACAATGTATGAAGTGTGCAGAAGGAACACAAACCAAGGAAGGGTCGAAGTGGTTAAAGAATCATAAGAGAAGGAACGAAGTAAAGGAAAGCTAGTCGTTGAAAGAGAAGATCAAGGAATACAAATCAACAAAGAAGATAGATCGTGAACAATTCAGCAAACAGAAGAAGACACTAATGGGTGCTTTGGAGCACCTCGCAGAGAAGAAAGAAGAACAGGTCAGCGAATTCCTTAAAATACGGGTTTTGGCACCTAGAATTTGGTCTAGGGTTTCTAAGACTCATGGAATGATAAATAGAGGTCTACAAGAGTTGATAGGTGTGGGGATAGCAAGGTTGAAATGTAAAAGTGTCATGTGTTAGATAATTATTGTAATTTTGGATCTTCAGCTGGGTGCGAAGATCTATTCTGCAGTTGGGTGCGTAGGGAGAGGAAATAAAGAGTAAGATAGAGAAGTTTATGAAACTGAGTGCACATATAGAAATGTATATTTTCATCTATTTGATTAATAAACACAGTTCTGTGGACATAGCCCTAGGGGGAGGGTGAACCACGTAAAATCTTGTTGTTCTATGTGGTTGATGTTGTGTTATTTTCTTTCTTTTATACTATTATTGCATTGTTGTTTTCCCTACTGAAGATAACATATATAAATAACTTCACGAAGTTAAGCATAATACTGTTAAGAATCTTTAGGTTATCTTGCGTTGCTATTCTGGAATCATCTTGTACTTCCTCTGGTTGTAGACACATGTGTCCTGCAACCCCCTATTTCTACTTCGGGTGAGATTTCATCTGCTTCGCAGGTGTTACCGAAAGGGCCAGTAGTTAGGGTTTGTTGGTGCATTGTTAGAGTTTAACCCTGGGTCTACCCATGTGCCAACAATTCCCATTTTCCCATGAATCCTTTCTCCCAGTATCCGTCCCTATCGTCACCCCTTTTCCCAAAAAAATGAAATTGAGAAAATGGTTCAAGAACTACTCAATGCAGGTGTTATCCACCCTAGTATGATCCCCTACTCTTCTCCTATGGTCATGGTCCTTAAGAAAGAAGGTTCTTGGTGAATGTTTCTTGACTTTCGCACCCTCAAAGAACTCACCATTAAAGAGAAATTTCCCATTCCTGTCATTGATGACCTCTTGGATGAATTGAGTGGCACCCAATTCTTTACTAAACTTGATATTCGTTCTAGCTACCACCAGATTCATATGAAAGAGGAAGACATTCCTAAGACAACCTTTAGAAATCATGAGGGCCACTCTAAGTTTTTGGTCATGCCCTTTGGCTTGTGTAACGCTCCCTCCACTTTCCAAAGCCTCATGAATCATGTCTTCTGTCCTTTTCTCCGTCATTTTGTCTTAGTTTTCTTTGATGATATCCTCATCTATAGAAAAATATGGACAGACCATCTTGCTCATGTGGATCAAGTTCTCCATCTACTCTCTCAGGACCAACATTTCCTGAAAAAATCTAAATGTTCTTTTGGCACCTCAGAAGTCGAGTACTTGGGTCATCTTGTTGGAAAGGTTGATGTCAGGGTGGATCCTAAAAATATTGAAGCTATGCAATATTGGTCTCACCCAAATACTCTCAAAATCTTGCGCGGATTTTTGGACTTAACATGTTATTATTGCAAGTTTGTTAAGAATTATGGAAAGATTGTGGCACCTCTCACTGCACTCCTTAAAAAGAATTCTTTCACTTGGACTCCAACAGTTGCTCAGGATTTTCAAACCTTGAAGATGGCCATGTGCACCACTCTAGTCCTGGCCCTTCCTGATTTCACAAAGACCTTTGTCCTAGAATGTGATGCTTCAGGGAAAGGAATTGGCATTGTCCTTATGCAAGAGGGTCTCTCTTTGGCCTTTACCAGTAAACAATTGTTTGAGAGAAATTTGGGCATATCAATCTATGAAACGAAAATGTTGACTATTCTGCATGTTGTTGATCTTTGGCTCCCTTATCTATTGGGGCAACGCTTCCAAATTAAGACAGATCATCAAAGCCTCAAGTATTTTCTGGAACAATGCATTTCCTCCCCAAAGCAACAAAAATGGGTGACTAAGCTCTTTGGATATAATTATGAGATCATTTAAAAGAAATGAAAAGACAATGTGGTTCTTGATGCACTTTCTAGAAAATATGAAGATGAAGGGTCCCTTTTTTCTCTCTCCTTCATTGTATCAGATTGGCTCCAAGTTGTTCGTGAGGAATGCTTACACGATCCCAAAAGGTTGCATCTGATCCAACAATTGCATTCCAATTTTCTAGTTTCCCCAGGGTACTATTGTCTCCATGATGAGATTCAATACAAAGGCCATTTGTATTTAAGTAAACAGTCAAAACTTAAATCCATGATACTTTATGAGCTTCATGCTACACCCATAGTTGGGCACTCTGGGTTTACCAAAACCTATGACAGGGTCAAACGTTCTTTTTTCCAGGATGGTATGGAACACGACGTTCGTAATTTTTTGGTTGAATGTGATGTGTGTCAACGCAACAAGGGAGAAACAGTCAAATCTCCTGGAACACTACAACCGCTACCAATTCCACCTGTTATTTGGCGGGATATCTCTATGGATTTTATTGTAGGCTTACCTAAATCGGGAAATAAATCAGTCATCATGGTGGTAGTTGATCATCTTTCCAATTATCCTCATTTTTGTGCTCTTCAACACCCTTTTACATCATCCATTTTGGCTCAACTTTTCATGGATCAGGTCTTCAAGCTTCATGGCATGCCACATTCTATTGTTTCGGATCACGACCCAACTTTCACCAACAATTTTTGGCAATAATTTTTCAAGCTACAAGGCACCCAATTGCATCTCAGCACAGCTTATCATCCCCAGAATGATGGTCAAACTGAGGTTGTCAACAAGTGTTTGGAAACATATTTGAGGTGTTTTGCCTTGGAAAGGAAAAATCAGTGTGCTCAATGGTTACCACTAGTTGAATGGTGGTACAACACTTCGTACCATACAGCTACCCCGCATGACTCCTTTTCAAGAAGTATATGGACAAAATCCACCTTCAGTTCTCTCATATTTTCTAGGTGTCTCGAAGGTCCAGGCGGTTGACCAAACACTTACAGTTTGAGAGGCTATTCTCCATACCCTCAAAGAGAATTTTTCCAAGGCCCAGAATTGCTTGAACCAACAAGTAGATCAAGATCACTCTAAATTTTAATTTACAGAAGGGGATCATGTGTTTCTTCAAGTGCAACCTTACAAGAAAAATTCCCTCAAGGCAGACCATTGTCAGAAACTAGCGCCCAAATTTTATGGTCCTTATATCGTTCTCAAGCATGTGGGATAGGTGGCCTATCAATTATCTTTTCCTAGTCAATCTAAGCTCCATCCTATTTTTCATGTTTCCTTCTTAAAGAAGGTGATTGGAAATAAGTGCCAAACTCAAACCAACCTTCCCGAGTTAGACAAAGAAGACTCCATTTGGCTACAACCACAAGCAGTTTTGGACCAATGTGAGCGTCGTCTGTGTCAGTGAACCATCAATGAAGTGTTAGTCCAGTGGAAAGATACAACTCCACCAGATTCCACTTGGGAACCAACTACCATTCTGTAGCAATTTCCACATCTCAAGCATTGAGGACAGGGTTGTTTTTAAGGGGGAGGACATGTTAGGGACCTAACCCCTCACGTAGGTATAATAATATATTCTGATGTAATAAATGTCAATATTAATAAGGCCTAGAAATAAGGAATAATAAGTCCAATGTAAGAAGACGTAATAGAAGCTTCCGCTTCTAGAAGGATCTTCATCTAGATGGTTCTTTTGATAGACATATTTAGTATAAATAAGACTAGAGAGTATGAAAACTTTTGTCTTGGATATTATTCTAATAGAGATCTACTCTGGTGGAGGTTTCCCCTTGAAGAGGCAAGTGAACTGTTAGTACTCAAATTCACAGTACCAAAGTTTGGACTTTTGGTCATGATAGGCACGCTACTAGAAAAGTGACATTCCTGCAACGCCATCATAAAACATTATATCACTTCCAAAAAATATTCGAATTCTTCGCCATGTTCGTCTTCACGCCATATCTAGATTGCTTATGTTACTTGAGTAAAATTGTGTCTTATCTTGTGAGTTTGTTGCTTTACTTTCAAAGTTTTATTACAGACTCCATGTTCATTTAGGCAAAAGGTTTGGAAAAATATTGGCCAATCTCCAATTAAGCCTATCAGGCATTGAGGTTGAACAACATCTGTCAATATTCAATATGGGTTAGTACACATAATCAAATCAAATCCAAGCCAAGCATCCAAGCATCAAACACAAGACACATGGAGGAAGAGCCCATGAGGGGGCACTCTTAGTGCCTCATGTGGGATATAGTCTGTTATATTAAACGAAAGTTTCAGCAAGCTTGTCTAAGGGAAGCATGAACACCTAGTATTGTTCATATTTTGGGTATCATCGCCAGGCATATGGTATGGAGGTGTCGAGGATTTGTCTAGAAGAGCGTCGAGACACATAGAAGTCGAGGAAACTTATAGGTGTTCAATTCAGATGTAACAGCTAACACATCAAATTAATTTCCAAATGGAGAATATCCGTAGCATTAGAGGGGTACCCTCATGGTTTTGGGTTTGTGACTCACTCAGATCTTTCAGTAGTCGATGTCATTATGAAATACACATTGATGGGAGAACGATTGAGATTAAATGTTCAATTCCAAGAGGAAACATTAATTATCCGATGATATGCATATTAGTGACTGAATCCAGGGTTTATTTGTTTCTTTGAATCTGTGAATGAGGACTGCTCGAAAAAACTCCAAAATAGATTTGATCAAGCAGTATCATCATGTCATGGAAGACTTATGTTGATGATATTTTTGATGTGCGATCTGTCCAGTGGTAGTCGCCTCTCTTTGGCTGCACTCAATGGCCACGATGGCACCCCTTGGGCTTACAACGAATATTTTCCTCAGTTGAAACATGAAGAGGCGACTGCAATAATGAATGTGTTGAAAGGAGGTCGGTTGCAAGGCCTTCGTTTGTAGCTTTCTTTGTTTGAATATGAATTTGATGACCTAGACTACGATGCACTAACAATTCTTCTAGTCTCTTTAATGAGTGATGCAGGGATAAACACATTTTCAATTCACAAATAGAAAATCTAGTCTCATCATTATCTTGATAGTCATCACAGTGAGGGCACATATTTGCAGCAACAGAATTCATCTTGTACATAATCAAAGGAGGCAGTGGAAAAGGACGAGAAGAAGAACTAACTTGCAGTAATTGCCTTGAATAGGTTAATGAAGGAAAGTTGGTGCGTAGTCTTCTGTATATCATTTCCATGCCTCATGCATCGTTCCATGGTTGTGACAACATGCGATTTTCCCGGTCTGTAAGCTCATAATTGGATCTACCTGGTAGCATGCCTCGGAAACAAGCAATAATCTTCCTTAGATGGCTACAGTTTGATAGATATAGATTTCAGGTTGAGAAAGCTTATGAAGGCCGAGTATTTTCGGTTGAAGATTTATGAAAACTATTTTTATGGTAGTCATTCAAGTGGTTTGCATAGACACAGTTGCAACTAATTTAGCACAAGAAGAGCAACTAGAAGACTTGTGGCTTGTGTATCTTGTATCTTTGATAGAAAATTATTCTCATTACAGTATCTATAGGGCAAGGTGGAATACAGATAGACACATGTGGCTAAAAGAACTAATAAGATGACTACAGATTCAATTTTTTAGGCACATATGGCCATCAGAGATATCATTTCCAGATTTTCAACAGTAAATCAATTAGTTCCACATATCTAGATTTTAAGGACATAGATGGAAAGGAATTTGACTTAAGTTGTCCCATATTTCTTGCATAATATCATAGATTGTTTTTATTCTCAGTTTATTGTTATGATTATTTCCAAACAGATAGCAAGAGTTTGGTAATTGTATTTTTCTATTTAACTTATATTTTTGTAATAGAACAGGGGGAGAGAGGCCCGAGAGGGTGAGGCCTGAGAAGGAATTTGAGGACATATCCATATAGTGTGTGTTATTGTAAGCCTGAGGGCATTTTATTTTGTGATCGCTTCTGACATTGAAGATCTATGACAATTGTTTTATCAGATTGTGATTTCCCTTGTTTTACACTATGTTTTTCATCTTCTTTGTTTTACACTCTATTTTTCATCTTGCTTGAACGAATTGCAGAGATTGAGGATCAATGGTTTTCCATGGATAATAGAGTCTTGAGCGGTAAATATTTTGTTGTGACTACCTACTATTTGTGTGTTTTGTTTCAAGTACCTTTTCATCCATTTTGCAAAGAGAATATTTGTTTGATGGGTATTCTACTTTTTGTTTATTCCCTATTCTTCTACCCATTTTCATATAAACTTCTTATCTAATATGCAATTTGATATCCTTATATCAACATGGTGTTTACTTGACTCCATGCCCAATTTTGTTTCACTGATCTGCGTTTATATTGTTTCCCTTATTCTTTCTCTTCCAGTCTACCTGATCCACCTTTTTTCTAAACCCAAAACACATCCTTATTTATAAAAATATTTGCAATAACTAGTATGTGTTAGGCTTGACCCTATAGCAGTCTAGGGACAACTTCTAGCACTAACATGAACATTGCTCTTAGTAATCAAAGTGCTCTTTTTGGTGTTATTCTAGTATCATTTTGGTATTATTGTAGTGTTTTTCTGGTTATATTGTTGTTCATTTGCCATTTATAGCTATTTATTTTTGTTCTGCATGCTTTTTTATATCTAGAATATTACATGTAATGGAATAGTGACCATCAGATCCTGAATATGCATTAACCGTGATCATCGATTCATAGATAAAAGACTTAATTGTGTGCTTAAAGAGTGTATACAAACCATGTTTGACCTGGAGTGGAAGTTCCCATATCAATGACCAAAAGAAACCTTGAGATTGGAGCCCAAAGCATTGATGAGAAGCCTTCGAGATAACACATTCAGAATCAAGAGGATGTAGCGGTGAAGAATGCTCTGACAAAGGTAGAGAAATGAACAACGTAGATTCATTCAAAGTAAGAAGTAATACCAGGATGAATATGCATGGCAGTAGATGTAGATAGGCATTCATAGAAAAGGATACTTTGATGAAGAGACGAACAGTCCAGATGGGTTTGGAGTATCCAAGATCAATGACTACAAAAGTGACATGTAGTGTCACCTTACCAACCTTCAGAGTCAAGTTTCAGATCTAGTTGTTGGTGTTCGTTATAACACTTTTATAGACATAGTATTGAGAAATATTCTCCTTCTATACCATATGTTCAACATCAAAAGAACCTGGGAAGTTCCACCACTCTAAAGCTAGCTGATTGAAGAATATTCTGTGGTAGTTGAGTGATACACATGGAATTTGACGAAGACCGGGAAAAATGGCATCAACCAATGAGGAGTGGACATGTGGTAGTGAAGCACACAAAAGAGAGAACGGAACATGGCAGTTGAACTCATGACTTTAAGGGAGAAATGTGGCAGACATGTGTTGGTTGGTGGATCAAGACCTATGAAGCAAAATAAAAAGACTGAAGAGTTGTGGACAATAGATCTTGACAGATCGATAGTAGAATTTTTTCCGATAGTTGGCGTCTAAAGGAGTGCGGAGTGAGAAACGATACGACAAAAAAACTCGAACAATGCCTACGATCAGTCAAAGCACTAGATGTTCAAGACAAGGAGATTTGGTAATTTTATACGACAACAAGTTCATGAAGCATCCAAGAAAGTTCAGGACACATTGGCTTGGGCCATTCGAGGTTGTCTATGTTACAGAAGGAGGATTTGCGCATTTGAATACCCTTAATGGAGAATGGAAGGATGGTTTAGTAAATAGGAGCGGGTTGAAGTTGTATTGTGACAGCCATCTACCTCGCAGCTCTCAATAAAAGAAAAGGAAGAAGGGTCTAGGTACTAGGTGCAGCTAAAATTAGGTACTAGACATAGAAAGACAGGTTGTGCATGATAGGGAGGGAAAGAGAAGAAAGAACAGGCTGCTCCGCACAGTCTGTAGTCGAAGTAATACAGGAGGGTCAACCCTGCAGTGACTTGCGACGAGTCACATGTGAGTGTTGTGGTCCTGTTGGCCCTTGGTCATGTATTAAGGAAGAAAACAAAGATCAAATAAGAAGAAAGACAACGTATGAAGTGTGCAGAAGGCACACAAACCAAGGAAGGGTCGAAGTGGTTAAAGAATCATAAGAGAATGAACGAAGTAAAGGAAAGCTAGTTGTTGAAAGAGAAGATCAAGGAATACAAATCAAAAAAGAAGATAGATCGTGAACAATTCAACGAATAGAAGAAGACACTAATGGGTGCTTTGGAGCACCTCATGAAGAAGAAAGAAGAACAGGTTGGCGAATTCCTTAAAATACGGGTTTTGGCACCTAGGGTTTTGGAACCTAGAATTTGGTCTAGGGTTTCTAAGAGTCATGGAATGATAAATAGAGGTCTACAAGAGTTGAGAAGTGTGGGGATAGCGAGGTTGAAATGTAAAAGTGTCATGTGTTAGAGAATTATTGTAATTTTGGATCTTCAGTTGGGTGCAAAGATCTATTCTGCAGTTGGGTGCGTAGGGAGAGGAAATAAAGAGGAAGAGAGAGAAGTTTATGCAACTGAGTGCACATATAGAAATGTATATTTTCATCTATTTGATTAATAAACACAGTTATGTGGACATAGCCCTAGGGGGATGGTGAACCACGTAAAATCTTGTTGTTCTATGTGGTTGATGTTGTGTTATTTTCTTTCTTTTATACTGTTATTGCATTGTTGTTTTCCCTACGAAAGATAAGAGATATAAATAAATTCATGAAGTTAAGCATAATACTGTTAAGAATATTTAGGTTATCTTGTGTTGCTATTCTGTAATCATCTTGCACTTCCTCTGGTTGTAGACACATGTGTCTTGCAACCCCCCTATTTCTACTTCGGGTGAGACTTCATCTTCTTTGCAGGTGTTACTGAAAGGGCCAGTAGTTAGGGTTTTTTGGTGCATTGTTAGATTTTAACCCTGGGTCTACCCATGTGCCAACAATTCCCCTTGTCCCATGAATCCTTCCTCCCAATATTCGTCCCTATCATCACCCCTTTTCCCAAAAAAATGAAATTGAGAAAATGGTTCAAGAACTACTCAATGTAGGTGTTATCCACCCTAGTACGATCCCCTACTCTTCTCCTATGGTCATGGTCCTTAAGAAAGAAGGTTCTTGGTGAATGTTTCTTGACTTTACCGCCCTCAAAAAACTCACCATTAAAGACAAATTTCCCATTCCTGTCATTGATGACCTCTTGGATGAATTGAGTGGCACCCAATTCTTTACTAAACTTGATATTCATTCTAGCTACCACTAGATCTGTATGAAAGAGGCAGACATTCCTAAGACAGCCTTTAGAACTCATGAGGGCCACTCTGAGTTTTTGGTCATGCCCTTTGGCTTGTCTAATGCTCCCTCCACTTTCCAGAGCCTCATGAATCATGTCTTTTGTCCTTTTCTCCGTCATTTTGTCTTAGTTTTCTTTAATGATATCCTCATCTATAGAAAAAACTGGACAGACCATCTTGCTCATGTGGATCGAGTTCTCCATCTAATCTCTCAGCACCAACATTTCCTAAAACAATCTAAATGTTTTTTTGGCACCTCATAAGTCGAGTACTTGGGTCATCTTGTTGGCAAGGCTGGCGTCAGGGTGGATCCTAAAAATATTGAAATTATGCAATATTGGTCTCACCAGAATACTCTAAAAATCTTGCGCAGATTTCTGGACTTAACGTGTTATTATTGCAAGTTTGTTAAGAATTATGGAAAGATTGCGGCACCTCTCACTGCACTCCTTAAAAATAATTCTTTCACTTGGACTCCAACAGTTGCTCAGGATTTTCAAACCTTGAAGATGGCCATGTGCACCACTCTAGTCCTAGCCCTTCCTGATTTCACAAAGACCTTTGTCCTGGAATGTGATGCTTCAGGGAAAGGAATTGGCATTGTCCTTATGCAAGAGGGTCTCCCTTTGGCCTTTACCAGTAAAAAATTGTCTGAGAGAAATTTGGGCAAATCAATCTATGAAACAAAAATGTTGGCTATTCTGCATGTCGTTGATCTTTGGCTCCCATATCTATTGGGGCAATGCTTCCAAATTAAGATAGATCATCAAAGCCTCAAGTATTTTCTGGAACAATGCATTTCCTCCCCAGAGCAACAAAAATGGGTGACTAAGCTCTTTGGATATAATTATGAGATCATTTACAAGAAAGGAAAAGACAATGTGGTTGCTGATGCACTTTCCAGAAAATATGAAGATGAAGGGTCCCTTTTTTCTCTCTCCTTCATTGTACCAGATTGGCTCCAAGTTGTTCACGAGGAATGGCTACACGATCCCAAATGTTTGCATCTGATCCAACAATTGCATTCCAATTCTCCAGTTTCCCCAGGGTACTATTGTCTCCATGACGAGATTCAATACAAAGGCCATTTGTATTTAAGTAAACAGTCAAAAATTAAATCCATGGTACTTTATGCGCTTCATGCTACACCCACATCTGGGCACTCTAGGTTTACCAAAACCTATGATAGGGTCAAACGTTCTTTTTTCCGGGATGGTATGAAACAGGACGTTCATAATTTTGCGGTTGAATGTGATGTGTGTCAACGCAACAAGGGAGAAACAATCAAATCTCCTGGAACACTACAACCGCTGTCAATTCCACCTGTTATTTGTCGGGATATCTCTATGGATTTTATTGTAGGCTTACCTAAATCGGGAAATAAATCAGTCATCATGGTGGTAGTTGATCATCTTTCCAATTATGCTCATTTTTGTGCTCTTCAACACCCTTTTACATCATCCATTGTGGCTCAACTTTTCATGGATCAGGTCTTCAAGCTTCATGGTATGCCGCATTCTATTGTTTCGAATCATGAGCCAACTTTCACCAACAATTTTTGGCAATAATTTTTCAAGCTACAAGGCACCCAATTGCATCTCAGCACAGCTTATCATCCCTAGAATGATGGTCAAATTGAGGTTGTCAACAAGTGTTTGGAAACATATTTGAGGTGTTTTTCCTTGGAAAGGAAAAATCAGTGGGCTCAATGGTTACCACTAGCTGAATGGTGGTACAACACTTTCTACCATACAGCTACCCACATGACTCCTTTTGAAACAGTATATGGACAAAATCCACCTTCAGTTCTCTCATATTTTCCAAGTGTCTCGAAGGTCCAGGAGGTTGACCAAACACTTACAGTTTGAGAGTCTATTCTCCGTATCCTCAAAGGTAATTTTACCATGGTTTAGAATCGCATGAACCAACAAGCAGATCAATATCTCTCTGAATGTCAATTTGCAGAAGGGTATCATGTGTTTCTTCGAGTGCAACCTTACAAGAAAAATTCCCTCAAGGAAAAACATTGTTAGAAACTGGCACCCAAATTTTATGGTCCTTATACCGTTCTCAAGCGTGTTGGACAAGTGGCCTATCAATTATCTTTTCCCAGTCATTCTAAGCTCCATCCTATTTTTCATGTTTCCTTCTTAAAGAAGGTGATTGGAAATAATTGCCAAACTCAAACCAACCTTCTCGAGTTGGACAAAGAAGGCTCTATTTGGCTACAACCACAAGCAGTTTTGGACCAACGTGAGCATCATCTACGTCGGTGAACCATCAATGAAGCATTCGTCCACTGGAAAGATACAACTCCAACAGGTGCCACTTGGGAACCAACTACCATTCTGTAGAAATTTCCACATCTCAAGCATTGAGGACAGGGTTGTTTTTAAGGGGGAGGACATGTTAGGGACCTAACCCCTCGCGTAGGTAGAAAAATATATTCTAATGTAATAAATGTCAATATTAATAAGGCCTAGAAATAAGGAATAATAAGTCCAATGTAAGAAGACATAATAGAAGCTTCCGCTTCTAGAAGGATCTTCCTCTAGATGGTTCTTTTGATAGATGTAGTGCACCTTTTCTGCTACCAAGGCTTAATCATTCTTAAAGGAAAACTATAACACCCCTTCACTACATAACTCATACAGGCATTATATATTCCACATGCATTTAAGCAAATAAATACATTCAAGCTCAAAGTAAGCATGAGAATTATTACTAACATAAATAATCCATGGCAATAACATTAATCCAAATGCACAGCAGAATACATGGTAATTATAATACATAGAGATACAAAAACATAATTAAAGCATCATCTGGTACTTATCTTTGAAACAGTGGCAGTTCCACCAACCAAGTGCAGGCCTTCCACGAACCTCCCAAACTTAGACCATACTACTCATCAGCTCAGCAGTGGGTCACCCCCGAGCTGGGACTAAGATCCACCCCAAGGCAAGGAATCCTAGGCTAGGCTGAGGTTACAGGGAAAACATCACAGAAATCCAGAAGGATTCTTCCCAAGATGCAATCTTATGCCCACTACTACCAGACTCTCATTCCCCACATGCCTATTCTGCCCGGGAGTATACACCTTCACAAGCACATTCCATCGGTGCTAACCTCCCTCTCTGGGTCTCGGCAACAGGCCAGATCAGGAAGTCTCGGAGTCTGAAGCTGGTGATGAACACTCTCTGGAAGAAACCACTTCCCAACAAACTCTCTCACCTGGAGAGAATTGCTCACAGGCCTGACAACTTGCCTCTTCCAACAAAATTCACCTCCCTCACCTGGAGAGAGGTCATACACAAGCTCAATCACAACTTGCACTTGCCAACAAGCCATGCACAGTCCAGCTCTGTGTGACCACCACATCCAACCAGAAAAACAAACATGGGCTTCCCAAACTGGTTCAGCAATCACAGGATGGTCTCACGGTCATGGCTTTGGGATAGGGACTCCACACACAGGCTCGCTCTGTCAGACAAAGGATGCATCGGCTTTCCGAATTTGACACAGGCTCTCCCCGAATCAACACTGTGACTCTTGGTTCAAAGGGTGTACGGGGTATACTCTTACAGAGGTCGGGTCGGACGTATCGTTCAACAGATCGGGTCCAATGAAGGAGAAACCCCTATCACCGCTCGATTCATCAGTTTTCACTGCCATTACAACATAGTCCCATGGCTATGGGTTCGGGATTGCATGATCAGCAATTCCCGTAGGGGTCGACACAGAATCCACGGCTCTGAACAGAGGTGTACTAGCTCTCAGAACAAACACAGGCTTTCCCCCTCATTTCAGAATTGCACGAGGGTCTCTTGCAGAGGTCACACGGTTCACGCTCAAGATAGTCCAGGGTCGAATGGAGGAGGAACCCCCTCGCACAGGTCATCTTGGCCATTTTATTCGCATGCACCAGGGTTGACACTTGTCACCCTTGGAACTGCATGCATTCCACTAGCACACATCTGCTTTGCACATTTTCCCCTTGCCAGGAACTTAGGATAAAAACATAAAATGCACATATCTTTTGGAATAATATTAAAATAGTATTCCCAAGGCTTAAGCCCCTAGGCTTAGCCCCTAGGCTCAACACTTAGCCCCTTTTCCCACCTTCCAGCCCCTAATCCCTTGCCCACTCTGTGGATACTTAGTCCCCCATCACTCATTCATCGTGTCAGCTTGCACGCGGCGGTGTTTATATTTTTATTAATTCTCTACATGATTACATATATAAAAGTAGGCTCTTGGCCTTCAACACTTAGGATCCCTGGCCTAATAATCACATAATCCCCCAGCTTATATAAACTTGGCTCACCAGCCTAATAAAACATACTTACAATTCATAATGCAAGCTTTACATCAGGGCTCAGCCTTGGGGACACTACAATCCCCCTCCCCTTATTTTTGCACTGTCCTCAGTGCGACTTACACTGTCTCTGCAAGCCTTTCAAAATTTTCAAAAAGATGCGGGTACTCTGCCCACATAGCATCTGCATGCTCCCATGTCGCGTCCTCAAGACCGTACAAGCTCCACTGGACCTTTACAAGCTCTATAGCTCGATTCCTGAGCTGTTTGCTTTTCCTTTCCAATATGCG
Source organism: Picea sitchensis (assembly GCA_010110895.2). NCBI lineage: Eukaryota > Viridiplantae > Streptophyta > Pinopsida > Pinales > Pinaceae > Picea > Picea sitchensis. Next base: position 130,417 of record SNQJ01S0009229.1, on the reverse strand, counting down.
CACATGATGCACTTGCAGGACACCTTCTAGTTCCACCTAAATCATATTCCAATCGATTACATGATTAGCATCAGGTATATATATTTCTTAAGTAATGAAATATGAGACACCTTAGGTACAGCCATGGATGCAGTAATGCAATCATTTATGTAGTGTATATGTATGTATATACATATATATAATCATTTATGTATAATATAATCATCATTTATATAATCATTTATGTATGTATATAATCATTTATATATAATCATTTATGTATGTATATACAAACAAATTCAATAAGATTAAAACTGTATACAACATACACAACATATAATAAATAGAGAATTGTACTTATCTTTTGAGTGAGAAGAGCTCCCGCCCCGGAGCAGAGCTATGACTCCATCGGGCAATGGCTTCCCAAGATAGCCATGGTCCACAATCCTTATCCACATGGTCTAGGCCAAGGTACCAGACCTCAGCAACACTCCAACCATTCAAACCTTGGCAGTACTCCAACCAACGGTCTCTCATTCCCCACATGCATGTCCCACCCGGGAGTATACACCTTCACAAGCACAGTCCATCGGTGCTACACCTCCCTTCCTTGGGCATGGCAACAGGCCAGACCGGAAGTCTTAAAGCACCGTGGCTCTAGGAGTTCCAACTGCCCTCAAAGGTTTCCAAGCAACATCTTCCCGAGATACTCTTTGTAGCCAACATTTTAACTTTTATCAACATCATCTCATCTGCATCAACTACATGCAGTTATCATGAGAGAACATACAAGAATTCATTTAGGAATTCCAATTAATTTGAAAGAAAATTCAACTTTTATTCCCAAAACATGATGTCCTATTTCATGATTCATCTTGGCTGTTGCCACATTATGAATGCAGTCATCCCTGTGATTTTTCCACAGGCACAAAACTGCCTACAATTTTCCTGCAAGACTTCATCTTGCATACTGCCAACA
>SNQJ01S0009229.1:110155-125501 GCA_010110895.2 Picea sitchensis | reverse complement strand
GGAGGTGTTCACCTCTCCTCACTTCCCATCTCCCAAAACGTCGATTTCTTCCTGGACAATTAACGGTCCAGATCTCTCTTAGATCGATGGTTATGATCCAATCATGAATTCGTGTTTCGTGAATTCTCATGAACCCACCCTTTGACCATTTCAAGTTACGAGTCAGCGAAAGGCTGCTCGCTCTCCACGCGTTCCTTCTGATGGACGGTCCTGACTAATTCAGGATTTCGCGTATCGCGATTTCCACACTCCTATGCAACTCCAAGGGCTTTAAACCCTATGCACACTTTCCAAATCTGATGGTCATGCGGGTTCACCTTCCCTCCCAAATAGATCCTAAGGCTCCAGCACTTCTGGTGTGGAGTCCTCTCTCCACGTGGCCATAGACCACATCGACTGTGGTTTCACACATTGCTATACCTCCCGAGATTACCAGGGTCCAAAATTGGTCCTCCAGACACAATTTCTCCTCACACCCTCGGTCCAAAGACCACTCAACTAGCCCATCTAGGCTTAGTGTCGAAACCTTGGGCTCTGATACCAAATTGTAGCGCACCTTTTCTGCTACCAAGGCTTAATCATTCTTAAAGGAAAACTATAACACCCCTTTACTACATAACTCATATAGGCATTATATATTCCACATGCATTTAAGAAAATAAATACATTTAAGCTCAGAGTAAGCATGAGAATTATTACTAACATAAATAATCCATGGCAATAACATTAATCCAAATGCACTACAGAATACATGATAATTATAATACACATAGATACAAAAACATAATTAAAGCATCATCTAGTACTTATCTTTGAAATAGTGGCAGTTCCACCAACCAAGTGCAGGCCTTCCACGAACCTCCCAGCCTTAGACCACACTTCTCATCAGCTCAGCAGTGGATCACCCCCGAGTTGGGACTAAGTTTCACCCCAAGGCAAGGAATCCTAGGCTAGGCTGAGGTTACAGGTAAAACATCACAGAAATCCGGAAGGATTCTTCCCAAGATGCCATCTTACGCCCACTACTACCAGACTCTCATTCCCCACATGCTTGTTCCGCCCGGGAGTATACACCTTCACAAGCATAGTCCATCAGTGCTAACCTCCATCTCTGGGTCTCGGCAATAGGCTGGATCAGGAAGTCTCAGAGTCCGAAGCTAGTGCTGGACACTCTCTGGAAGAAACCACTTCCCAACAAACTCTCTCACCTAGAGAGAATTGCTCACAGGCCTGACAACCTACCTCTTCCAACAACAGTCACCTCCCTCACTTGGAGAGAGGTAATACACAGGCTCAATCATAACTTGCACTTGCCAACAAGCCATGCGCAGTCCAGCTCTGCGTGACCTTCACAGCCAACCATTAAAACAAACACGGGCTTCCCAAACTGGTTCAACAATTACAGGATCGTCTCACGGTCACGGCTTCGGGACAGGGACTCCATGCACAGGCTCACTCTGTCAGAAAAAGGATGCATCGTCTCTCCGAATTTGACACAGGCTCTCCCCGAATCAACACTGCGGCTCTTGGTTCAAAGGGTGTACGGGATATACTCTTACAGAGGTCGGGTCAGACGTACCGTTCAGTAGATCGGGTCCAATGAAGGAGAAACCCCAATCACCACTCGATTCAGTTTTCACTGCCATTACAACATAGTCCCACGGCTATGGGTTCAGGATTGCATGACCAGCAATTCCCACAGGGGTCGACACAGACTCCACGGCTCCAAATGGAGGTGTACTAGCTCTCAGAACAAACACAGGCTTTCCCCCCCGTTTCAGAATTGCATGAGGGTCTCTTGCAGAGGTCACACGGTTCATGCTCAGGATAGTCCAGGGTTGAATGGAGGAGGAACCCCCTCTCGCGGCTCATCTTGGACATTTTATTCGCATGCACCAGGGTTGACACTTGTCACCCTTGGAACTGCATGCGTTCCACCAGCACGCATCCGCTTTGCACGTTTTCCCCTTGCCAGAAACTTAGGATAAAAACATAAAATGCACATATCTTTTGGAATAATATTAAAATATTATTCCCAAGGCTTAAGACCTTAGGCTCAACACTTAGCCCCTTTTCCCACCTTCCAGCCCCTAATCCCTTGCCCACTTTGTGGATTCTTAGTCCCCCATCCCTCATTCATCGTGTCGGCCTGCACGCGGTGGTGTTTATATTTTTATTAATGCTCTGCACGATTACATATATAAAAGTAGGCTCTTGGCCTTCAACACTTAGGCTCCTTGGCCTAATAATCACATAAGCCCCAGCTTATATAAACCTTTCTCACCAACCTAATAAAACATACTTACAATTCATAATGCAAGCTTTACATCAAGGCTCAGCCTTGGGGACACTACAATAGACATATTTAGTATAAATAGGACTAGAGAGTATGGAAACTTTTGTCTTGGATATTATTCTAATAGAGCTCTCCTCTGGTGGAGGTTTCCCCCTTGATGAGGCAAGTGAACTGTTAGTACTCAAATTCACAGTACCAAAGTTTGGACTTTTGGTCATGACAGGAACGCTACTAGAAAAGTGACATTCCTGCAGTGCCATCATAAAACATTATATCACTTCCAAAAAATATTTGAATTCTTCGCCATGTTCGTCTTCGGGCCATATCTAGATTGCTTATGTTACTTGAGTAAAATTGTGTCTTATCTTGTGAGTTTGTTGCTTTACTTTCAAATTTTTTGTTACAGACTCCATGTTCATTTAGGCAAAAGGTTTGGAAAAATATTGGCCAATCTCCAATTAAGCCTATCAGGCATTGAGGTCGAACAACACCTGCCAATATTCAATACGAGTTAGTACACATAATCAAATCAAATCCAAGCCAATCATCCAAGCATCAAACACAAGACACATGGAGGAAGAGCCCACGAGGGGGCACTCTTAGTGCCTCCTGTGGGATATAGTTTGTTATATTAAAAGAAAGTTCCAACAAGCTTGTCTAAGGGAAGCATGAACACCAAGTGTTGTTCATAGTTTGGGTATCATCACCAGGCATATGGTATGGAGGTGTTGAGGATTTGTCTAGAAGAGTGTCGAGACACATAGAAGTCATGGCAGCTTATAGGTGTTCAATTCAGATGTAACATCTAACACATCAAATTAATTTCTAAATGGAGAATAGTCGCAACATTAGAGGGGTACCCTCGTGGTTTTGGGTTTGTGACTCACTCAGATCTTTCAGTAGTCGATGTCGTTATGAAATACACATTGATGAGAGAACGATTGATATTAAACATTCAATTCCAAGAGGAAACATTAATTATCCGATGGTATGCATATTAGTGACTCAATCCAGGGTTTATTTGTTTCTTTGAATCTGTGAATGAGGACTGCTCGAAAAAACTCCAAAACAGATTTGATCAAGCAGTATCATCATGTCATGGAAGACTTATGTTGATGAGATTTTTGATGTGTGATATGTCCAGTGGCAATCTCCTCTCTTTGGTTGCACTCTATGGCCACGATGGCACCCCTTGGGCTTACAACGAATCTTTTCCTCAGTTGAAACATGAAGAGGCGATTGCAATAATAAATGTGTTGAAAGGAGGTCGGTTGCAAGGTCTTCGTTTGTAGCTTGCTTTGTTTGACTATGAATTTGATGACCTAGACTATGATGCACTGACAATTCCCCTGGTGTCTCTTTAATGAGTGATGTAGGGATAAACACATTTCCAATTCACAAATAGAAAACCTAGTCTCATCATTCTCTTGATAGTCAGCACAGTGAGGGCACATATTTGCAGCGACATAATTTATCTTGTACAGAATCAAAGGAGGCAGTGGAAAAGGATGGGAAGAATAACTAACTTGCAATATTTGCCTTGAATAGGTTAATGAAGGAAAGTTGGTGCATACTCTTCCGTATATCAGTTCCATGCCTCATGCATCGATCCATGGTTGTGACAACAGGCAATTTTCCCAGTCTGTAAGTTCAGAATTGGATCTTCTTGGCATCATGCCTCAGAAACAAGCAATAATCTTCCTTAGATGGCTACAGTTTGATAGATATAGATTTCAAGTTGAGAAATCTTATGAAGGTTGAGTATTTTTGGTTGAAGATTTATGAAAACTATTTTTATGGTAGTCATTCAAGTGGTTTGCATAGACACAGTTGCAACTAATTTAGCATGAGCAGAGCAACTAGAAGACTTGTGGCTTGTGTATCTTGTATATTTGATAGAAAATTATTCTCATTGCAGTATCTATAGGGAAAGGTGGAATACAGATAGACACATGTGGCTAAAAGAACTAATAAGATGACTCCAGATCCAAATTTGTAGGCACAGATGGCCATCAGAGATATCATTTCTAGATTTTCAGCAGTAAATCAATTAGTTCCACATCTCTAGATTTTAAGGACACAGATGGAAAGGAATTTGACTTAAGTTGTCCCATATTTCTTGCATAATATCATAGATTGTTTTTATTCTTAGTTTATTGTTATGATTATTTCCAAACAGATAGCAAGAGTTTGTTTATTGTATTTTTCTATTTAACTTATATTTTTGTAATAGAACAGGGGGAGAGAGGCCCGAGAGGGTGAGGCCTGAGAAGGAATTTGAGGGCATATCCATACAGTGTGTGTTATTGTAAGCCTGAGGGCATTTTATTTTGTGATCGCTTCTGACATTGAATATCTATGACAATTGTTTTATCATATTGTGATTTCCCTTGTTTTACACTATGTTTTTCATCTTCTTTGTTTTACACTCTGTTTTTCATCTTGCTTGAACGAATTACAGAGATTAAGGATCAATGGTTTCCCATGGATAATAGATTCTCAAGCGGTAAATATTTTGTTGTGACTACCCACTATTTGTGTGTTTTGTTTCAAGTACCTTTTCATTCATTTTGCAAAGAGAATATTTGTTTGATGGGTATTCTACTTTTTGTTTATTCCCTATTCTTCTACCCATTTTCATATAAACTTATTATCTAATATGAAATTTGATTGCCTTATATCAACATGGTGTTTACTTGACTCCATGCCCAATGGTGTTTCACTGATCTACCTTTATCTTGTTTCCCTTATTCTTTCTCTTTCAGTCTACCTAATCCACCTTTTTTCTAAACCCAAAACACATCCTTATTTATAAAAATATTTGCAATAACTAAGATGTGTTAGGCTTGACCCTATAGTAGTCTAGGGGAAACTTCTAGCACAAACACAAACATTGCTCTTAGTAATCAAAGTGCTCTTTCTGGTGTTATTCTGGTATCATTTTGGTATTATTGTATTGTTGTTCTGGTTATATTTTTATTCATCTTCCATTTATAGCTATTTATTTTTGTTCTGCATGATTTTTTATATCTAGAATATTACATGTAATGGAATAGTGACCATCAGATCCTGAGTATGCATTAACCGTGATCATCGATTCATAGAGAAAAGACTTAATTGTGTGCTTAAAGAGTGTATACAAACCATATTTGACCTGGAGTGGAAGTTCCCAGATCAATGACCAAAAGAAGCCTTGAGATCAGAGCCCGAAGCATTGATGAGAAGCCTTCGGGATAACACACTCAGAATCAAGAGGATGTAGCAGTGAAGAATGCTCTGACGAAGGTAGAGAAATGAACGACGTAGATTCATTCAAAGTAAGAAGTGATACCAGGATGAATATGCAAGTCAGTAGATGTAGATAGGCATTCAGAGAAAAGGATACTTTGACGAAGATACCAACAACCCAGATGGGTTTGGAGTATCCAAGATCAATGACTACGAAAGAGACATGTAGTGTCACCTTACTAACCTTCGAAGTCAAGTTTCAGATCTAGTTGTTGGAGTTCGTTATAACACTTTTATAGACACAGTATTGAGGAATATTCCCCTTCGATACCATATGCTCAACGTCAAAAGCACCTGGGAAGTTCCACTACTCTGAAGCTAGCCGATTGAAGAATATTCTATGGTAGTTGAGTGATACGCGTGGAATTTGATGAAGACCGGGAAAAATGGCATCAGCCAATGAGGACTGGACATGTGGTAGTGAAGCACACAAAAGAGAGAACGACACATGGCAGTTGAACTCATGACTTTGAGGGAGACATGTGGCAGACATGTGTTGGTTGGCAGATCAAGACCTGTGAAGAAAAATAAAAAGACTGAAGAGTTGTGGATAGTAGATATTGACATATCGACAGTAGAAGGCTTTCTGATAGTTGGCATCTGAAGGAGTGCAGAGTGAGAAAAGATACGACAAAAAAATCTCGAACAATGCCTACGATCAGTCAAAGCACTAGATCAACGAGGGATATAGCGCAGGTGTTTGGGGCAGTGTAATGGAAGGTGCGTGTGTTCGGGGTATGTAGCTTCTAGGCATCGAGACACACCGAAAATAATACTCTGAAAATATCAGGATTGCCCAGTCAGTGATGATCAATGACGAGGATTGAAAGTTCAAGGATAGTTCGACGACCCACAAGAAGGTAAGCACCCGACAATATATCCGTAGTTATAGTCCGAGCTCCTATGGAAATTTTAGCAAGACTTCTTGTAGCTTAAGCACTTGAGTATGAGCTTGGACTAGAATTATAACAAAGTAATTCATAGTTATTTTAAGGAAGGAAATTTGGGCCCGTGCATAAAGTTTTGGAGAAACTCAATTTTCAAGCTGAGAAGAATTTTAGTTTAGAATTGTGCACCTGTGGGATTTATGTAGGTTTTAACCTTGTACAATATTTTACTGCAAAAATATTTTCAATAAATGAACATAAAATATACAATGGCAAATACAGACATTACACAGAGATTTTTCCCTTGGAAACCCAAATGAGGAAAACCAATGTATTCTATATTCATTCATAGTGATACATTGTTTACAATACAATATACATATAGGAGCCAGTGGCATCCAAAACCATAACCCAATGACATGGATTAGTCAACAACCCTAATTCCTTAACTGGAAATATAAAACCATCAGCAAAAAACCATGTGCTGAAAAACTGCCCAACAATGGACATGAAAATTGAGACGACACGAAAAATGAGGAAACAATGGGAAACGTTTCCCAAGGGAAAAAATGTGACACTATAACTAGTTGTGCAAATACTATAACACATACCCAACAATCTCCCACTTGTTGTTTTCTTTGCATACAAGGGGTTACAGGGTTTACATAGTCAACAATCCAGTGCAGCAATACCCATGGATCCTCCACAGCAAGAGTACTTTGTAGTGCTCACAGATTTTTTTAATGAATCTACAACATTCTTCAAAGTGTCCACCTTCATCATCAACACTTTCTTTTATTCAACCATGTCTCTCACAAAGTGATATTAAATATCAATATTCTTTGTCTTTGAATGATAAGTCGGGTTCTTCGCTAGAAAAACTGCACTCTCACTATCACAATCTATCCTTACAGCTTATTGTACCAACCCAATACCTGAACACAATCTTTGTAACCATGTTGCTTCCTTACTTGCATGAGTGGTTGCCATGTATTCAACTTCTGTAGTTGAAAGTGCCACTACAACCTATCTTTTGCTCATCCAATTGATTTCTCCTCCAAACAGGTTAAACACATACCCGCTTGTAGATCTCCTACGATCCAGATCTCCAGCCCAATCTGCATCCACAAAGCCATGTATTTCCAACACTCTGTACAATCTTGGTCTTCATTGGTAGCACAATCCATAGCTAGAAGTGCCACACAAATACTTGAAAACCCTTTTTACTATTTTCCAATGCTCCTTCCCTGGTTTTGACATATACATGCTCAAAACGCCCACTACATGTGCAATGTCTGGTCTAGTACATACCATTGCATACATCAAACTGCCAACTGCACTCGCATATGGAACACGAGAAATTTCCTCCTCCTCTTCCTGTGTCTTGGGACACTAATCCGCAGATAACTTTACACCAACAGGAATAGGGACCTTGACTAGTTTACATTCCTGCATATTAAACCTCTGCAATATTGTCTTGACATATTTTCTCTGATTTAACTAGAGTTTCATCTTTTTCTGATCTCTATTAATTTCCATGCCCAAAATGAAATTTGAAGCACTGAGATCCTTCATGTCAAATTTAGAGGACAACTGAGTTTTCACATCCTAGATAATCTTCTTGTTGTTTCCTATCAGAAACATGTCATCCACATACAAGACAAAATAAATCAAATGATCACCAATTAATTTAAAATACACACGGTGATCCTCTTTGCTTCTTGTGAAGTCAATCCCCAGCATATAAGTATCAAATTTTTGATACCACATCCTTGGTGATTGTTTTTCATCTTGCATACCATCTCCTTCTTTCCCTTCACAACAAAGCCTTTTGGCTGCTTCATATAGATTTCTTCTTCCAGATCCCCATGTAGGAATGATGTCTTCACATCCATCTGTTCTACTTCAAAATCAAATGGAGAAGCAATAGATAACAAAAATATTATATAAGTTAACTTGGCAATAGGAGAAAAAATATCACCAAAATCAATTCCCTCAACCTACGAATAACCCTTTGCTACTAACCGAGATTTGTATTTCTCCACTTTTCCTTCTGCATTCAACTTATTTTTAAATACCCATTTTTTGCCAATGGGATTTCTTCCAGTTGAAAACTCCACTAGATCCCAAGCCTCATTCTTATCCAAGGTTTCCATTTCTTCATCCATGGCCTTTTTCTAGAGATTTCCATCCTCTGAATCCACTACCTCCTTGACAGTTCTAGGATCATCATCAGTAATAGACAAAGCAAAATTTGAACGGAAATTAGATGGAGTATACCTTTCTGATATCCTTCTTTCTCGAACCAATCTCCTCAATACTAGAGTATGAGGATATTCTTCTTCTTATTCATGTTCTTCTGTAGAGTCTGATTCATCATCCTTTAAATCAAACTCTATTTTATCTGGTTCTTCCTTACTTGGTAGGACTTTGTTTAATAGCATCCTTAATTTCTCTAAATACCACATCTCGGCTATACATAACCTTCTTAGTTTCTGGGTTCCAAATATTATAACCTTTGAAACCATATTTATACCCAATAAAGATACACTTTTCATCCTTCTTATATATCTTACTCACGTTTTACTTTGGAACATGAACATAGGCCTCACAACCAAATACCTTGAGATGTGTGAGAGAAGGTTTCTTACAAGTCCTTACCTCTTGTGGAGTCTTGTCATCCAGCGCTGATGAGGGTGATCTGTTGATCAGGTAACATGCAGTACCCACTGCATCTACCCATAATTCTTTCCCTAACCCGACACCACTGAGAATGCACCTTGATTTTTCCATCAGTGTCATGTTCATCCTTTATGCAACTCCATTCTTCTGATTTGTATATGGAGTACCTCACTTCTTACATAATTCTTCAAATTCATTTCCAAAAAACTCTCTACCATTATCTGTCCTCGACACCTTAATTATTTTCTCTGTTTGATTCTCAACAAGAGACTTAAACTCTTTAAACCTGTCAAAGAATTCATATTTATTCCTTAGGAAATATATCCAAGTATTCCTCGAGAAGTCATCTATAAATGAGACATAGTACATAGATTTTCCCAATGATGGAACCAACACAGGTCCAAACACATCATTGTGAACTAGCTATAAAATTCCTTTTGCCCTCATTGCACCAGAGGGGAATCTTACTCGATTATGGTTCCCATATACACAATGTTCACAAAAATCAAAATCCAGAGAGAATTTATACATACCTTTAACCATACCTTTACTGTGTAGTATTCGAATACCTTTCTCTCTAATATTCCCCAGTCTTTGATGCCACATCATAACCTTTTCTTCAGAGATTGTAGGAGTTATTTCTTCTTCAACTCCAATTTCACGAACAATGGAAATATTACACCCATCACTAATAGTGCTTACTTGCATCTTATATAGAGTTCAAAACCAAACTCCCTTCAACAACACCATTTCTCCTCGAACCATCCTGTGAGTTTCCTTTTCAAATATTGTTTTTACCCCTGCATCGTCCAGTTTTCTTACAAAAATCATATTTCTGGCCAAAACTAGGATGTGCATAACATTAGGTAGTGTTATAATCCTTCCATCTATGAGCCTCAACTTTAATTTTCCTCGTCCTATTATTATGGTTGTTGATTCATCACCTAGGAAAACATTAGCTCCATCATACCTTTCATATTCACAGAACCACTCCATTTTGGGATTCATATGAAAGGATGCACCTAAGTCAACCAACCATGCCTCATGATATGCATGTGTTCTTGAGGAAGCCAAGTACACATCCCCTCCTTCTTCCTTAGAGGTATTTTATTCTGTAGAAGGATCTTCTTCAGATCCCTTATTTTCCTCAATTTTGGATCTACATTGCTTCTTGTAATGCCCTTCTTTTCCACATCTCCAGCATAACTTTACACACTTTTTGGGAGATTTAGATCTACCCTTAGACTTAGATCTCCCACTTGAGGACTTATATCTATTTCTTTCATGGGAGCGTCCTCTTGCAAATAAGGCATTTGTGCTCTGTCCTTCCATGTTCTTCCATCTCATCTCCTCTGACAACAAGGATGAGACCACTTCATCAAACTTAAAGGAAGTTGTATTACTACCTATGGCCACAACCAAATTATCACACGATTCTGATAAAGAGAACAATAAACCGATACACTTATATTCATCTGAAATTTTAATCTCAATAGATACTAACTGACTTACCATAGTATTGAAGGCATTCAAATCCTCTTCCACCAAGTCTCCATCTCTCATCCTCATGTTATACAATTTTTTTCTCAAGAAAATTTTATTTACCAGGGACTTAGACTGATACAACTTCCCCAACTTATCCCATAAATCTTTGGTTGTATCTTCCTCTAACACATTCAGTAATACCGAATTTGAGAGACACAGTCGGATTGTGCTCTTCGCCTTCCTATCCAACTTTTTCCAGTCATCTGTTGAAGTTCTTGTAGGTGTAGTACATGGATCCATCGTGATCCATTGATCTATGTCCACCAGTAGATCTTCCATCTTGATCTTCCATAAATCAAAACTTTTCCCATTAAACTTCTCGATCTCCATTTTTGAACTGCTCACCATTTCTATTCACCTGAAAAATCAATACCATAGATCTCCCATTGTAACAAGAATCATCACAATGTTGATGATCCAGAATCGGATCCAGAAGCCTGATTGAGTTTAAAAATGCTCAAAAATGAAAGTGCTCAGAATACGATGAAAACAGCGCCATTGTGTCCGACTCGCCTTCCTAATTCTGAAGGTATATTTACTTCGTCAAACGGGCTCCGTATGCAAAAGATATCGCGTTCTGTCCGGAAAGGCAAACAGGCAAAAAAAAGGGATGACTGTACAATCCGTACAGTCTGTACAGGATGACGTGGAAGCTCCTGAAGACAACACGTGGCAGCTCCTAGAGGCAACATGTGGCAGGTGATGGAGCACAGGTACGGGTAGACAGCTAGACCAATCCAGGGGTGACATGTGTCACCACTGTAAGGGTGACATGTGGCACAGGTTGACGTCAGCAGCTGACAGTGCAGTGACTGGGCAGGTGATGTGGCGTACGGCATTTGACGCGTGGAAGACACGTGGGGCATCCAGCAATTGACACTTGGCATATTTTGGTTGGTTGTTGAGGTGCCACATGGCCCAGTCACGGGCTGCCACATGGCACCCTGTGGTTGGTTCGTAGGTTTTGGTAAAATTTTGTGGTTTCGTCGGGGGTTGAACCCGTGACCTCCCATCTGGGCTGTGGACTGGTAGGGTCGGGCTAACCGCCTGCCCCACGGGTAGTACTTATTATGTATGTGGCATAAAAACTATTTAAGTTTTGTTAAAACTTTATGTGGAGGCGGAAAGGGCCGGGGCTTAGCCCCAACCCTTGGTTTCATTTCTCGGTAGGACCACGACCACAGCCTACCATTTATGTGGGGGTTTGGATAGGGTCTAGCCCTTGGACCCCACACCAACACATAACCATTTCCATGTGACCTGGGAGCCTATCCACTAATTTGGGCGCGCAATTATGAATTGATAGCCCGTGGGCCTATGCAAGCGCCCCATGACCAGGAGTTAGCGCGTGGGAAGGGCTAGTGCTCGGCCACATGGCCCATATGACCACGAAAAGGGGGAGCACACCTAGGCCTCGGGGGCTAATGCCTGAATTTACACAAAAAATGGGTTTTTTATAATGTTTAGTGGATTTTTGAATGATATTATGCCTGTCATAATTGGATTTTCTCCATTTTTGGGAGATATTGGGCATTTTTGGAGCCCAAATTTTGGGAGGAATTTGGAGATGGATAACCAACTTTAGATCTATATAAACCAGGCCTATTTGAGGCCATAGAGGACAGTCAAGAGTCATTCAGAGTAGAGTTATGCTGAAGGGAAGCCAAGCCAAAGCCATTTTTATGTAGGGAAGCTATTGAGGAGCAGACGCTGTCGGGCCATTTCTGGGAGCTCCGGACGTCCGTTTTGCATGCCGTTTTCTTTGCAGGGTTCTAGAGATCTGGAAGAACATGAACAGACTAGTCTTGTAGCCATTTTGCATTGAAAAAATGTATTTTTGAGCTTTTGACCAGAATTAAAGAAGCCTCCCCCACAGAGACAAAGGCCCGGAGACGTAGGCAAAGTTGTGCCGAACTCCGTTATCAATCTACGTGTTATGGTTTGTTATCTATTATTTCATTTCAGATCTGCAAATGTGTATATGGCTGTCATAATTCCTCTTCTTTCCTCATTCTTTCATTAAGTTTCTCAAATGGTTAATTAACGCATGCAAAATTAAAAATCAACCATAGTCATTAAAATATCCAATGGATCAGTCGAGCCAAACCCTTGACCACAAAGGCATCCCCCTGAAGCCAACAAATCTCTGATACCAAATGTATATTTTAACCTTGTACAATATTTTACTGCAAATAGATTTTCAATAAAATAACATAAAATATACAATGGAAAATACACACATTACACATATATTTTTCCCTTGGAAACCCAAACTGGAAAAACCATCATATTATATATTCATTCATAGTGATACATTGTTTACAATACAATATACATATAGGAGTCAGCAACATCCAAAACCCCAACCTGATGACCTAGATTAGTCAACAACTCTAATTGCTTAACCAGAAATAGAAAACCATCGGCAAAAACCCGTGTGCCGAAAAACCTCTCAATAATGGACAGAAAAATTGAGCCGACACAAAAAACAAGGAAAAATGTGACACATTTCTTGAGGAAAAAACATTTCTCGAAGGCATTGCCCCTGAAACTCTGTGATCCCCCTAGCAGCCCCCCCTCAAACCACCATGTGCACCCGGTGCAATGTAAAAGACATTAGAACTAGTCATGCAAAGAGTATAACACATACCCAACAATTTAAGGTCGGGAGGTTATCACAATCTGCTTGAATGGTGTCTTTTCTTCCTTAAGGACATTCATGATTGGTTTTGATTGTGAATCAGTGGGCTCCATGTTAGGAGTTGTTTCACAATCAAAACCTTATTCCTTAACACTATTCTCCTCTTCTAAGAAATATGTAAATTGGTGTACCAAAATTGTTATGCATTATGTGTTTATTTCTTCTCCCTGAGTTAACTGGTCATCATTGTTGTTTTTCTCCTTTAAAATATGTAAATATAAAATATCTTCTAATACATACTCATGGTTAGGGGATAGGAGAAAATCAAAACAATTTTAAGAACAATAAGTCTCAATAAATAATTTGGTAATTACATGAAACACTTCTTGATATTTCTTATTTAAAATAGAAGAAGTTATAATAGTACAACAACCATGATCAATAGAATTAAACGCCATCTGATCGATTCCTGAGGTAGATGTCATATTTTTGGCCACATGACAACTTTCTCCATCTTTATCTATAGTTTCCTCCTCCATTTCCTATGATGTCAAAGATAAAATAGGACAATGAGAACCTAACCTAACCATCGATGTAACCTGAAGTTTCATTTTTCAGTAGGAAATCATTCCTCTCTATCAGCTGCAGAAAACTCTGAACTCAATTTTACTACACAAGAGGTTTGTTTTTCATCACTAGGAAAGATCGGGGGAATGGAATGGTGGGAGGATACATATAATTATTTTCGAAATAATATTCTCTCTTTCATCTATATCCCCCATATTAGTGAATAAATATCCAAACATGTGTTTTCCAACCAAATCATTAGCATCCTCAACATCTACATGTGAATCCAAATCAACATGTAAACTAGCCTCAAGGCACAATTTTGATTCTTCACCCACTAACTAATCTTTTTCTTTCGAAAGAGAAAATAAATGTAGAATCCATTCACTAATAGAGGGAACATCATCCAAATGAAATATATAGAAAAGATGCATAAACCTTAGATAAAAGTCTTCTAAAGATTCATCTTTTTCCTTCTTAATTCTCAAAAACATGAAATATTTCACACATAAATTATTCCCATGTGTGAATAGAGGCGATCAACAAAGTCTCACACCATATTTTAACTCGACCTTCAAGAGTAAGAGTGAAAAACCTACGTATGACACCTTCATGAGTAATTTTCTAAGAAAAATAATTCAAAGCAAACTAAATGATATGTTTAGATGCAAATGTCTCTCCCTCACCATCAAATTTAACTTTTGACAAGAGATTAACTATATTTCTAGGAGTGGTACAAGGTACATAATCAAAAATACATCTCCATATAGGGATTTGGGAAGGAGCCATTATAATAATAAATGAATTAACAAGAAATAATCCATAGGCTCAACTTGTCATCTAGCCCTCCTTCTAACACCATTTTGTTGATGCGAGAAAATGCCCCATGCCAACATGAGGGATAACTTCCCAATGAAGGGTTCCAATCAAACCTAATCTCGTTTGGTATGATATTCACTGGTATGTGGGCCTAGTTGTTGCTAACTAAATGGATTTCTCTCTTAAGAGAGACTTATTCATTTAAATTAGAATAAATCCTAAATGCATTCATATTATACTATGCAAATGCAATCTTATTCTAATAGTAACAAAGATCAATTGAAGGCATATGATTCTACTTATGGAAACATAAATAGTTCATATTTCTCAATAAAAAACCATACTATCATACCCATAACCATATAGATGACAATGAATATGTCCCTACAATTGAGTTCATAATCTATTCATAATCATTTCATGTAGATCCAATTGACAAAAGTGGAAAATTGTTAACATCTGTAGAAAACAATCACCAATTGTGCACAATTGCTAGACTGTGAATTAACTTCTTACTGTATTCAATATTTAGAAATGGTTCATCCAAGTAAAAGAAAAAGAAAAGAGATTTCAATTTTTTCCTTAATCTTGATAAAGATTTATACAAGACCCAATTCTGGG
>SNQJ01S0009229.1:13584-76651 GCA_010110895.2 Picea sitchensis | reverse complement strand
CTTCTTTAAGAAAGAAACATGGAAGACTGGATGTATACATGAAGATGGAGGCAAATCCAATTTGTAAGACATACTTCCAATCCTTTGCAAAAACTTATAGGGACCATAATATTTGGGTGCTAATTTATTGTCCTTCTTTTGTTTCTTGAGGGACAACTGTTTATATGGTTGTAGTCTTAGAAATGCCCAATCCCCCACTTCAAATTCCCTTTCACCGCAATGTTTATATGCTTGTTATTTCATCCTATTTTGTGCCATAATCAAGCTATCCTTCAATAGTTTGAGAACCTCTTGTTGGTGCCCTATGTGGTCCTCCACTGCTTGAACCTTTGTAGTCCCTTTCAAGGGTGATGTGATGGATGGAGGATGATATCCATAAAGTTCCATAAATGGGAAAATTTTTGATGAAGTATGGAAGGATGTATTGTACCACCATTCCACCAAGATCAACCACTTGACCCATTGTGTCTGTTTATTAGATGCAAAGTAACCAAGATATCCTTCTTAACATTTATTCAGAATCTCAGTTTTCCCATTAGATTGAGGATGGTAAGATGAGTTGTGATCAATTGAGTACCCAAACAAGAAAATAATTCAATCCAAAAATTTCCAGTGAAAATTGGATCTCTGTCACTTATAATAATCTTTGTGATTCCATGTAGCTTTTGAATTGTTTCCATGAATTTTGCGGCTACTGTACTTGCTTTAAAAGGATCAGATATAGAGACAAAATGGTCATACTTTTTCATTTGATCCACTACTACCATGATGATAGTATTTCCTTCATATTTGGGTAAACCTGTAAAGAAATTCATTGAAATGTCTTCCCAACATTGACTTGGTATAGCTAATGGTTGTAGGAAACTTGACATCTTGATTGTATCTCCCTTATTTTGTTGGAAGACCACACATTTAGACACAAAATTTTGAACATTAGTTTTAATACTTTCCGAGAAAAATACTTCTTAATCCCGTGGTACATTTTCAAGAATCTTGAATGTCCTCCTATAGTAGAAGTGTGCAATTCCAGAAGGACCTTCTGTTTGAGATGGGAATTCTTACATAAATATAAGCGATTGTGATACCATAGAAATTCATTCTTCTATAAAAAAATTATCTAATGAACTAGGGTCCTCATTTAGTTATTGAATGATCTTTCTTCCATTCAGTCCTTGCTTCTTCGACCCAATAAAATTGCGGAATAGAAATAAGACATAATGAAACTTCTATTTCTTCTTCTTTCCTTGAAAGGGCATCTGCCACGACATTATGTTTTCCTTTTTTGTAGATAATTTCAAATTCATAACCTAGCATATTTGTAACCCATTTTTGTTTCTCTTCAGAAGATATTCGTTGCTCCAAGAATTACTTCAAATTATCATGATCTATTTTAACTTTGAATTATCTTCCTATTAGTTAAGGGAACCATTTATTAACTTTTTGTAGTATGGATAACATTTCCTTTTCATAAATGGGGTTGAGTAAGTTTTTTCCTTTAAGTTGATTGCTTTCAAAGGCAACCTCCCTTCTTACATTAAAACAATACCAATTACATGGCCTGAGGCATCACACTCCATAATAATTTTTTTTTTGAAGTCAAGTGTGGCCAGGACGAGATTTGTACACATAGCCTCCTTAAGTTTTTCAAAATCTTTGGTTGTTTCTCGAGTCCAAGAAGATGCTTCCTTCTTTAATAATAATGTTAGAGGTGCTGCTATTTTACTATAGTTCTTAACAAACTTGTGGTAATAGCCTATCAATTCTAAGAATCCTCTAATTTTCTTCAAGGTTTTGGGAATTGGCCATTCCCTCATAGCTTTGATTTTGTTAGGGTCCAATTTTACACCTTCATGAGATACAATATGACTTGAAAATCCCACTTCTTGAACCCCAAAGGCACACTTGGAAGGATTTACATAAAGTTGTTGCTCTTCCAATAGTTGTAATATTTTGTCAACATGTTGTACATGCTCTTCCAAAGATTTGTTGTAGATTAGTATGTCATCAAAAAATACTAACACAAATTTTCTAAGGGCTTGAAAATATAATTCATCAAGTTTTGAAATGTTGAAGGTGCATTAGTAAGTCCAAATGGCATAACCAAAAACTCATAATGACTTTTATGTGTTTTAAAGGCTATTTTGAGAATGTTTTCTTGCCTCATTATATTTGATGATATCCCGAACGAAGATTCAACTTAGTAAGGGATTTTTCTCCATGCAATTCATCTAATAATTCATCAATGGAAGGAATGATACACTTATCTTTGATGGTAATTTTGTTGATCTTTCTATAATCTGGACACATATGCTAAGAACCATCCTTTTTCGTAACCACCACAACTAGTGAAGAGAAAGAACTTTGGCTAGGTTGAATGAGTCTGACCTCTAACATTTCTTGGATCGTATGCTCATTCTCACTCTTTTGTGCATATGGATACCTTTAAGGCATAATGTTAGGTGGTACACTTCCTGGTTGCAAATGAATAAAATGGTCATGATCTCGAGCAGGTGGAAGACCCTTAAGCATTTGTCCAAATACCTTGGAATGATTATTGATAACTATTTGGAGATCCAATAGAGTATATGACATAGATGTTTGACTATCTAGTGAGTACAATTGCGCAATTACACCATGGTGTCCCTTTTTGAGTATTTTTTTCATGCTATTAGAGCTTATCACCTTAGAGGTTTTCCCTTGTGTTGTGGCCACAACAACCCCCTTTTTATTTTTCTTTTATGAGAAAAAGGAAATCCCCACCTACCAAAATTTGAGCTCTAATACCTAATCCACTACTACTATGATCCTATTAAATATTATTTTTCTACCTTGATGGGGATTATATATTTATTCATTATTTTCCTTTGAAGAGATTTGTCATGACCAATAATCTCTTTGATCATGTACTTTTAGATGTTATTCATTACACCTTTGATTTATGGTGATTCTTTGATACTTGTGTGATGAGACTGATAGGTTGTCTTTTGAACCTTTCAGATTAATTGGTTTTAATGGATCCATTAAAGGAATTTACTAATATTATCCAATTGCATGGTTGAGTTCTCTATTTTATGACTTGAATATAATTTTCTTTTAAGGATTAGTTGTTTCTTTGTCCATTGGCTTATACTATCATCTCACTACATCGTTGAGAAGTGAATGGTTGGATTGAATGAAGAGCATATTGTTACTTTGCATCTTATACCTACTTTCCTCATATTCATGCTCAAGTTCTCACATGTTAATTAGATTCCTCAGATTAAAATCCATAACTAGAATGAGAATATCTTTAATCCTTTTCAATAATTTGAGATATTATTTTTGATCATATGGAAGCAATCAAAACATTTCTACATATATTTCATGAAATTTGGTTTACAACAATAGACTATTCATAATAGGGAAAGATCATAGACGATTTCTTCTAAGAAATTACTTCTTTTTGTTTCCTCATTTTTGAACAATCCCAACTATTTTTCATAGTTTTGTTAGTAAAATGGAAAGGGGAATGAATATAGATTTTATAACCCATTAGAAATTGTCGTATTCCATGTATTAAAAAGTAAATTCTTCCGATGGCTGCGGTGACAGGGTTGCAGAGCCATTTCCTATGCAAGATACTTATGTTGTTCCAAGTCCTAAAGAGAATTGTTCCAAAAAAGAAGAGCAATCTGGTGTACAATCAAGGAAGAATGATCATGTGAAAAAATTGGTCATAGAAGAGTGAAAACTCATGAGAAGAGCCTCCAAATGATAAAAAGAGATGCAAACCCTAAATTTGTATACTTGCAACAACCTTCAGATACCTATATGTTCAGCTTGTCTTAAGCCTCAAGTC
Source organism: Picea sitchensis (assembly GCA_010110895.2). Lineage (NCBI taxonomy): Eukaryota > Viridiplantae > Streptophyta > Pinopsida > Pinales > Pinaceae > Picea > Picea sitchensis. Next base: position 72,813 of record SNQJ01S0009229.1, on the reverse strand, counting down.
TTTATAAATTGGAAACCCCAAATTGTTGTCGATCCAGATCTTACTATTTTATTTTTTATTTTTATTTTCATTATTCTTATTTTTACATTTTATTTATTTTATTTTTGCATTCTATTTTTTAATTTAATTTAATTTAATTTTAATTTTAATTTTTATCCATGGTTTAATTTCCCAAATCCATACATGGTTTTCAATTTCATTCATGGATTTTGGATTATTTTAATTATTTTCAAACATGATTTTGGATTATTTTAATTATTTTTGGGTTCGAACATGACTTTCAAGATTTTCGAGATTTTGAATTTTGTATTATTTTATTATTTTCATATTTGTATGTACATGGTTATTTTATTTTATTTTACTTTTTCTATTTGGATTTCGGGTCAAAACATTAATGCGGGATCAACACTCTATACCCCTCCTAACTCCACATACAAACTACAACATGAGGGAAAAATAATATAAACCCCTTTCAATCACTTCCCACAATGCATGTAGGATAAATCATTAGGATTATAAGATTAACAATTGAGATTTACCATGAGATGAAATCAATGGTTGTCGAGTGTGCACTTCTGGGGGCCATATCGTGAGTTTAAGAAGGCCAAATTGCGCTTGAGATGGCTCATTGGAAAGTTGAAGGAGCAAATAATATGCTAGAAGAAGTATTTTCACCAAATTATCAATAGAAATTCCCAAAAAAATTCTAGAAAAGAAGATGCACGATTTTGGTTGGATATTCACTGTGCATTTTTCCATAGCCCATAACTCGATCTTTTGAAGGACAAATTAGGAAAATAATAGATCATTGGAAAGCTTAGGACTCGAGGAATAATTCATAATAGTTTATCTTTCCTAATTTACATTAATAAATTCTCTAATTTTAATAAATTTATATAGCTATTAATTTCTAGTCTTATACTCGAATATAATTGAATTTTAATTATTGTCGATTGACTATATTCTCTTTGATAGGAAAAAGACGAGATGAATAGTCTAAATGAAGACAAGGACATAGGTAAAATGAAGAGTCCAAAGGAGGAACAAACAAAATTGCACGAGACAAAGAAGCGATGAAGAGTCTAGAATAGGAACGGTTCCAAGGGGTAGTGATGGAAAAAAGTTATAAATGCTCCCCAAGTGAATAAACGGGGCTGGGGGGGGAGATGGATAACCCGGAATTGGGTCTTGTATAAATATTTATCAAGATTAAGGACAAAGTTGAAATCTCTTTTCTTTTTCTTTTACTTTTGTTGGATGAACCATTTCTAAATATTGAATACAGTAAGAAGTTAATTCACAGTCTATTCCTGCAATTGTGCACAATTGGTGATTGTTTTCTATAGATGTTAGCAATTTGCCACTTTTTTCAATTGGCTCTACATGAAATGATTATGAATAGATTATGAACTCAATTGTAGGGACATATTCATTGTCATCTATATGGTTATGGGTATGCTAGTATGGTTTTTTATTGAGAAATATGAACTATTTATTTTTCCATAAGTAGAAACATATGCCTTCAATTGATCTTTGTTACTATTAGAATACGATTGCATTTGCATAGTAGAATATGAATGCATTTAGGATTTATTCTAATTTAAATGAATAAGTCTCTCTTAAGAAATAAATCCATTTAGTTAGCAACAACTAGGCCCACATACCAGTGAATATCATACCATACGAGATTAGGTTTGATTGGAACCCTTCATTGGGAAGTTCTCCCTCATGTTGGCATGGGGCATTTTCTCTCATCAACAAAATGGAGTTAGAAGGAGGGCTAGATGACAAATTGAGCCTATGTATTATTTCTTGTTAATTCATTTATTATTATAATGGCTCCTTCCCAAATCCCTATATGGAGATGTATTTTTGATTATGTACCTCGTACCACTCCTAGAAATATAGTTAATCTCTTGTCAAAAGTTAAATTTGATGGTGAGGGAGAGACATTTGCATCTAAACATATCATTTAGTTCGCTTTGAATTACTTTTCTTAGAAAATTACTGATGAAGGTGTCATATGTAGGTTTTTCACTCTTACTCTTGAAGGTCGAGTTAAAATATGGTGTGAGACTTTGTTGACCGCCTCTATTCACACATGGGAAGAATTTATGTGTGAAATTTTTCATGCTTTTGAGAATTAAGAAGGAAAAGGATGAATCTTTAGAAGACTTTTATCTAAGGTTTATGCATCTTTTCTATATATTTCATTTGTATGATTTTCCCTCTATTAGTGAATGGATTCTACATTTATTTTCTCTTTCAAAAGAAAAATATTAGTCAGTGGGTGAAGAATCAAAATTGTGCCTTGATGCTAGTTTACATGTTGATTTGGATTCACATGTAGATGTTGAGGATGCTAATGATTTGGTTGGAAAACATATGTTTGTATATTTCTTCACTAATATGGGGGATATAGATGAAAGAGAGAATATTATTTCAAAATAATTATATGTATCCTCCCACCATTCCATTCCCCCGATCTTTCCTAGTGATGAAAAACAAACCTCTTGTGTAGTAAAATTGAGTTCAGAGTTTTCTGCAGCTGACAGAGAGGAATGATTTCCTACTAAAAATGAAACTTCGGGTTACATCATCAATAGTTAGGTTAGGTTCTCATTGTCCTATTTTATCTTTGACATCATAGGAAATGGAGGAGGAAACTATAGAGAAAGATGGAGAAAGTTGTCATGTGGCCAAAAATATGACATCTACCTTAGGAATCGATCAGATGGAGTTTATTGCTACTGATCATGGTTGTTGTACTATTATAGCTTCTTCTATTTTAAATAAGAAATATCAAGAAGTGTTTCATGTAATTATTGAATTATTTATTGAGACTTATTGTTCTTAAAATTGTTTTGATTTTCTCCTATCCCCTAACCATGAGTATGTATTAAAAGATATTTCATATTTACATATTTTAAAGGAGAAAAACAACAATGATGACCAGTTAACTCAAGGAGAAAAAATAAACACATAATGCATAACAATTTCGGTACACCAATTTACATATTGCTTAGAAGAGGAGAATAGTGTTAAGGAAGAAGGTTTTGATTGTGAAACAACTCCTAACATGGAGCCTACTGATTCAAAATCAAAACCAATCATGAATGTCCTTAAGGAAGAAAAGACATCGTTCAAGCAGATTGTGATGACCTCCCGACCTTAAATTGTTGGGTATGTGTTATACTCTTTGCATGACTAGTTCTAATGTCTTCTACATTGCATCAGGTGCACATAGGGGTTTGAGGGCGGCCGTAGGGTTTCAGGGGAAATGCCTCCGAGAAATGTTTTTTCCTCTAGAAATGTGTCACATTTTTTCCTCGTTTTTTGTGTCGGCTCAATTTTCCTGTCCATTATTGGGAGGTTTTTAAGCACACGGGTTTTTGCCGATGGTTTTCTATTTCTGGTTAAGCAATTAGAGTTGTTGTCTAATCTAGGTCATTGGGTTAGGGTTTTGGATGTTGTTAGCTCCTATATGTATATTGTATTGTAAACAATGTATCACTATGACTGAATATATAATATGATGGTTTTATTGGTTTGGGTTTCCAGGGGAAAATTTTCTGTGTAATGTGTGTATTTTCCATTGTATCTTTTATGTTCTTTTATTGAAAATCTATTTGCAGTAAAATATTGTACAAGGTTAAAATATACATTTGGTATCAGAGATTTGTTGGCTTCAGGGGGATGCCTTTGTGGTCAAGGGTTTGGCTCGACATTGTGATAATCCTTGTTACAATGGGAGATTTGTGGTATTGTGATGCATGAGCATCTCTCCACATCAACCAACCAACCAGCCAGTCATGTCAAGCACACGCATTCAAAGCTGAAGAGAGGCGTTTCCGTCATTTTTATTTAAAATTGAATGTAATTAAATGTTTAAGCTGTTGAGCTGGGAAGCCGTGCCTTTGTGCAGGCGTAGAGTAGGTAGGCCTTTAAATGATTGTAAGGTTGAGATCTAGATCCGATTCTGGACTAGACAACCCATTCAATGTAATTGAATAGGGTAGGTAGATTGGAGGGAAGAGCTCGAAGAGCCCCCTCATGAAAAAGATCAATCTCGATCTCTTTTGAGAGGGAGTAGTAAGTGTGTGAGAATTAGATAAGAGAGAATCTGCAAGTAGAGAGAAGAAGAGAAGGAGTCGAGACCTTGTTACAGGTTGTGCTCAGGAACACTATTGTAAACATGCGTTTTCCATTTTAATACAATTAGCAGCTTTTCTTGCACAACTATGTGTTAAGTGAATGTCTGTGAGTTTTCTTTATGTATGCTATAGGTTTGCATTTGCACGAGTGTGTTTGATTTTCAGGGTTAGAGGTCTTTGAGGCTTCACACTAGGAGGGTGTGACAGAACGCTATGGGTTCTGATAGCCGTGCACAGAAGGTGCATTTCTGAATTCTGCGGGTTCAGACAAAGATGTGCTGTGGCACAAGAACTGAAGTCAATAACTCGGAGAAGGCCGTGAGGTTGCTGAATACCTCAAGAGGAAAGGCTGTGTAAGTGGGTCACAGTTGCAGACAGAAGCTCTGAGGAGTTCTGTGAAGGTTCTGCCAAGTGGGCATTGAGCATATACATAGGGTTATTGAATACCCAGAAGTACTCAGCAATAGGTTTCTTGAGTAGATGGAGGGACAGGAGGCATCTGAATTCTCCATCTGTGGGAGAAAGGAAAAAGGACAAGTTTTCCTTGAAGGTTGAAGCTACAGAAAAGGTTAGGGCAGATAACACCATTGTGTGCATGTGAATACTCTGTAAAAGCGCAGGAGTTGAAGAATCCTTTGAGGATTCGAAAAGGAGGATAAGCTTAGGAGGGCGAGTGATTTTACGCATAAGGCATAGCTGCAAGGAATGCAGAGGCCATAGAACTTTTTAAAGAGTTCAGAAATCCCAGAAGCTCATAGGGAGTAGCGTCGGGGAGAATGCAGGCGAGACTCACAGCTGGGGAGTTCGCAGAGAAGAAAGAAGGCAAAGGTTAAGGCCTTTGGCTTTTGGAAATTCTTCCAAGTCCTGGAAGAAAGAGCAGAAGATCAGAAGGCATCTTGGGAGAAGCGCGCAGGAGAAATGATCTGAGCTGTCATATCTTGAGCAGAGAACCCGACAGCCGTTAGATCTATCACGAGTTGCGAGGGAATTAAACCTCACACAACCGAACATAAGCAAAAGTCCTGAAGGGGTTCGTATCGGGAATTCGGCGTTCGAGATATAGAAGATCTCGAGGACACGAGTTTGGTCACTCGACATCAGAATCCCCGAAAGAGCGAAGACATCTGAGCCATTCATTTGGGAGCGGATGCGTGTCACGAGATTTCCCACATCGGGGACTCGAACATCAGAGGTTAGAGGAGGAAGTCTTTTGACTTCATGAGTGGCGAAAGCGTGAAAGGAGAGAACTTTGTGTTGTGGGCCTAGTTGACGTCACGTCGGAGAATCGAGATTTGGAAGATTGGGGATCCCGTGGACAAGAAGTCCATGCATTTCAGCATTCAGAAGTCCGAAATGTCGATGAAGTGAAGTGGCGTTGAAAGTTGAAGCTCGCGAGTATATCGGAGTTTCGGAAAATCGGGATTCGAGAGTCGAGGAAGCAAGTTTCTCGACCTCGCGATCACCGAAATCACGACCAGGAAAATCCCAAAAAGGAAAGAGAAGGGCCAGCGTTGACTGTTTCGGGTTTCAGGGATTCGAAAGACCAATGCTTGACCATTGGATTCGTGAAGTTGCAAAATCCGATCTCCAAAGTGTAAAGAGGGGATCCCATGAGAATTGTTGTGGGTGTAGATTTCTCGATAGGGAAATAGAAGATCCATTTAGAGTTCTTCGGGCCGGTGGAAAAGGAAAGATCCTATGCTGACGTGGACCTTTCGACCTGCGGGTTGTGGAGGGAGCATGTGTCGGCGTCAGTTTGGTATTAGAGCCTGATTTTTGTCTGTATATTTCAGGTGAGGGAGGCATAGGAGATAAAGAGCACTTTGATACACTGCATTAGTTTGGTATTAGAGTGAGAACTCTGTTTGCATATTTCAAGCAGAGGGAGAAGGCAAGGGAAGAAAAAAGAGTACTGAAACTCTATGGTGATTGTTTGTGGGCAAGCAACAATCGAGAAGACAGTCAACAGGACTATAGGATGAAGCTGGAAACACTTGGGGTACAGAGTGACAACAACAGGTTTGCTAGGAGAGCAGACAGAGACAACACCATGGCTACTGAAGGCCGTAGGTATGCTGGGAGGAAAAACATAGAGCTATTGAGTACATCCGAAAGGGAGAAAGAACTTGCCGACATCAGGGCAAGAATGGAAGAGCTTGAACTGTGCATGTAGCAGAATACCAGGCCGAGATGGGTATATGAATGGCCCATGATGAAGTCAAAGGTAAAATGGCTAGTCAAGGAGTTGATGGCTAGAAGACAACATAGGCTGTTAAGAAGGTGGTTGAGGCATGCTGAAAACCTCGACGAACCTAAGGAAATGGTTCAGATATGTGAACCGGAGATTGGGAGAGATCTAGGTGAAGAGAATGAAATGAGATCGGCTAAAGATCTCAAGAAATGCCAGGAGGGCAGAGAAGAAATTCCATATTTCCAGGTGGGCAATGAGTTGAGATCACTGTGGGATCTCAAAGACTGTCATGAGGACAGCCAAGGAATTTCACATTGCCAGCTAGGCAATGATATGAGGTCATTGCGGGATCTCGAAGATTGCCAGGAGGGCAATAGAAGCATCCCATATTGCCAGGTGGGAAGGGATGAAAATATGAGACTATCTGAGAGTCTCATAAACTCAGAGGTGAGTTTGGATCAGCAGGTGCAGCTGACAGAGAATGAAGATTCATGTGGTTTTCCAAGCCATGTGAATGAAGATGATGACAAGTTAAAAACTTTCACCATCCGAGAGGACAATCTGAGGAGCCTTATAATGATTGGGGGAATCAAGATATTCCTACCACTTGTCCAGTGGGAGGCAGAAATCTGGGTTGCAGATACAACAACAGCAGAAGAACAGCCAGTTGCGACTAACAGGAAAAAAAAATTGGAGAAGATATCTGAAGTTGCCCAAGTAGGAGAGGAAAGTGAGCATTCTGAGGAGTGTCTCAATGCATTCAACCAGAAAGTTGAGGAAGCTGTAGCACTGAATCTGACAACAGAAGAAGTAGGAGAGGTTGATGATAATTCTGAGGGGTGGCTCAATATTTTCAGCCAAGAGACTGAAAAGACTGCAACATGGGAGTTTGCAGAAGCAGAAGAAGAAGAAGCAGACAACATTAGTTTGGCTGATCTGTATGAAAAAATTGAATCCCTGGAGAGAAGGGTGAAAGTGCAGGGCGTGCACATCCAACAGGTGAAGTTGGAAGCTAATGAAGAAAGCATGGGAGATCATAGTGATCTACCCATGTGCCGAAAATTTTTGCAACTGAGGATACTGCATGAACATGGCCAGCGATTGGAGCAGCTGGATGAAGTGATCAAGGAGATCAAAGAGCTGATGTTAGGGTCAGCAGAAACTATCAGCAAGGAGAGGCTGAGAAGAGAGAAGGAAGAAACAACAGTAGTGCATAAGCAGCAACAACAACAGGGAGATGGAACAGATAAATAGCTCCAGAGGATGGTTTGGGATCCAGGAGGATTTCCACAGTTGAGATGGGAAGCTCATGAGCAAGAGCTCATGAATTTTGCAGCTGAGGAGTATGATGTAGGAGCATCTCTCCATGTCAACCAACCAGCCAGCCAGTCACGTCAAGCACACGCATTCAAAGCTGAAGAGAGGCATTGCCCTCATTTTTATTTAAAATTGAATGTAATTAAATGTTTAAGCTGTTGAGATGGGAAGCCATGCCTTTGTGCAGGCGTAGAGTAGGTAGGCCTTTAAATGATTGTAAGGCTGAGATCTAGATCCAATTCTGGACTAGACAACCCATTCAATGTAATTGAATATGGTAGGTAGATTGGAGGGAAGAGCTCGAAGAGCCCCCTCATGAAAAACATCAATCTCGATCTCTTTTGAGAGGGAGTAGTAAGTATGTGAGAATTAGATAGGAGAGAATCTACGAGTAGATAGAAGAAAAGAAGGAGATGAGACCTTGTTACAGGCCGTGCTCAGGAAAACTATTGTAAACAGGTGTTTTCCATTTTAATACAATTAGCATCTTTTCCTGCATGACTATGTGTTAAGTGAATGTCTGTGAGTGTTCTTTATGTATGCTGTAGATGTATGCTGTAAGGTTTCATTTGTAGGAGTGCGTTTGATTTTTAGGGTTAGAGGTCTTTGAGGCTTCACACCAGGAGGGTGTGACAGAACGCTGCGGGTTCTGATAGCTGTGCACAGAAGGTGCATTTCTGAATTCTGTGGGTTCAGACAAAGACATGTTGTGGCACAAGAACTGAAGTCAATAACTCAGAGAAGGCCGTGAGGTTGCTGAATACCTCAGGAGGCAAGGCTGTGTAAGTGGGTCACAGTTGCAGACAGAAGCTCTGAGGAGTTCTGTGAAGGCTCTGCCAAGTGGGCATTGAGCATATACATAGGGTTACTGAATACCCGGAAGTACTCAACAATAGGTTGATTGAGTAGACGGAGGGCCAGGAGGCATCTGAATTCTCCATCTGTGGGAGAAAGGAAAAAGGACAAGTTTTCCTTGAAGGTTGAAGCTACAGGAAAGCTCAGGGAAGATAACACCTTTGTGTGTATGTGAATACTCTGCAGAAGTGCAGGAGTTGAAGAATCCCTCGAGGATTCGAAAAGGAGGATAATCTCAGGAGGGAAAGTGCTTTTACGCATAGGGCATAGCTGCAAGGAATGTAGAGGCCAGAGAACTTTTTGAAGAGTTCAAAAATCCCAGAAGCTCAGAGGGAGTAGCGTCGGGGAGAACGCAGGCGAGACTCACAACTAAGGAGTTTGTAGAGAAGAAAGAAGGCAAAGGTTGAGGCCTTTGGCTTTTGGAAATTCTTCTAAGTCTTGGAAGAAAGTGCAGAAGCTCAGAAGGCAGCTTGGGAGAAGCGCACAGGAGAAATTATCCGAGCCGTCAGATCTTGAGTGGAGAACCCGACAGCTGTTAGATCTGTCAGGAGTTGCGAGGGAGTTAAACCTCACACAACCGATCATAAGAGAAAGTCTTGAAGGGGTTCATATTAGGATTTCGGTGTTCGGAATTTTGGGGATCTCGAGGACATGAGTTTGGTCACTCGACATCAGAAGCCCCGAAAGATTGAAGACATCTAAGCCGTTCGTTTGGGAGCGGACGTGTGTCGTGAGATTTCCCACATCAGGGACTCAGACATCGGAGGTTAGAGGAGGAAGTCTTTTGACTTCATGAGTGGCGAAATCGCTAAAGGAGAGAACTCCGTGTTGTTGGCGTAGTTGAAGTCACGTCGAAGAATCGAGATTCGAAAGATCGGGGATCCCGTGGACAAGAGGTCCATGCATTTCAAAATTCAGAAGTCCAAAATGCCGATGAAGTAAAGTGGTGTTGAAATTCAAAGCTCGCGAGTATATCGGAGTTTCAGCAAATCGGGATTCGGGAGTTGAGGAAGAAAGTTTCTCGACCTCGCGATCGCCGAAATTGCGACAAGGAAAATCTCGAAAAGAAAAGAGAAGGGTCAGCGTTGACTGTTTCGGGTTTTGGGGATTCGAGAGATCGACGCTTGACCATTGGATTCGCAAAGTTGCGAAATCTGATCTTCAAAGTGTAAAGAGGGTATGCCATGAGAATTGTTGTGGGTGTAGATTTCCTGATAGGGAAATAGAAGAGCCATTTAGAGTTCTTCAGGCCGGTGGAAAAGGAAATATCTTGTGCTGACATGGACCTTTCGACCTACGGGTTGTGGAGGGAGCGTGCGTTAGCGTCATATTGATTTTTCAGGAGAACAGAAATGGCGAGCAGTTTGAAAATGGAGATCGAGAAGTTTAATGGGAAAAGTTTTGATTTATGGAAGATCAAGATGGAAGATCTGCTGGTGGACATAGATCAATGGATCACGGTGGATCCATGTACTACACCTACAAGAAATTCAACAAATGACTGGAAAAAATGGATAGGAAGGCGAAGAGCACAATCTGACCGTGTCTCTCAAATTTAGTATTATTAAATGTTTCAGAGGAATATACAACCAAATATTTATGGGATAAGTTGAGGAAGTTGTATTAGTCTAAGTCCCTGGTAAACAAAATTTTCTTGAGAAAGAAGTTGTATAACCCGAGGATGAGAGATGGAGACTCGGAGGAAGAAGATTTGAACGCCTTTAATACTGTGGTAAGTTAGTTAGTATCTATTGAGATTAAAATTTCAGATGAATATAAGTGTATCACTTTATTGTTCTCTTTACCAGGCTCATGTGATAGTCTGGTTGTGGCCATAGGTAGTAATACAACTTCCTTTAAGTTTGATGAAGTGGTCTCATCCTTGTTGTCGGAGGAGATGAGATGGAAGAACATGGAAGGACAAAGAACAAATGCATTATTTGCAAGAGGACGCTCCCAGGAAAGAAATAGATCTATGTCCTCAAGTGGGAGATCTAAGTCTAAGGGTAGATCTAAATCTCCCAGAAAGTGTGTAAAGTTATGTTGGAGATGTGGAAAAGAAGAGCACTACAAGAAGAAATGTAGATCCAAAATTGAGGAAAATAAGGGATCTGAAGAAGATCCTTCTACAAAATAAAATACCTCCAAGGAAGAAGGAGGGGATGTGTACTTGGATTCTTCAAGCACACATGCATATCATGAGGCATGGTTGGTTGACTTAGTTGCATTCTTTCATATGAATCCTGACATGGAGTGGTTCTGTGAATATGAAAGGTATGATGGAGCTAATGTTTTCCTGGGTGATGAATCGACAACCAAAATAATAGGATGAGGAAAATTAAATTTGAGGTTCATAGATGGAAGGATTAGAACACTACCTGATGTTCTGCACATCCCAGTTTTGGCCAGAAATATGATTTCTGTAAGAAAACTAGACAATGCAGGGGTAAAAAAAATATTTGAAAAGGAAACCTGCAGGATGGTTTGAGGAGAAATGGTGTTGTTGAATGGAGTTTGGTTTGGAACTCTATATAAGATGCAAGGAATCACTATTAGTGATGGGTGTAATATTTACATTGTTCATGACATTGGAGTTGAAGAAGAAAGAACTCCTACAATCTCTAAAGAAAAGGTTATGATGTGGCATCAAAGACTGGGGAATATTAGAGAGAAAGGTATTCGACTACCACACAGTAAATGTATGGTTAAAGGTATGTATAACCTATATCTCTGGATTTTGATTTCTGTGAACATTGTGTATATGGGAAGCAGAATCGAGTAAGATTTCCCTCTAATGCAATGAGGGCAGAATGAATTCTACAACTATTTCACAGTGATGTGTTTGGACCTGTGTCGGTTCCATCATTGGGAAAATCTATCTACTATGTCTCATTTATAGATGACTTCTCGAGGAATACTTGGATATATTTCCTCAGGAAGAAATATGAAGTCTTTGACAGGTTTAAAGATTTTAAGGCTCTTGTTGAGAATCAAACAGAGAAAATAATTAAGGTGTTGAGGACAGATAATGGTAGAGAGTTTTTTGGAAATGAATTTGAAGAATTCTGTAAGAAGTGAGGTATAACAAGGCATAATACTACTCCATATACAAATCAACAGAATGGAGTTGCATAAAGGATGAACATGACACTGATGGAAAAATCAAGGTGCATGCTCAGTGGTGTCGGGTTAGGGAAAGAATTATGGGTAGATGCAGTGAGTACTACATGTTACCTGATCAACAAATCACCCTCATTAGCGCTGGATGAAAAGACTCCACAAGAGGTATGGAATTGTAAGAAACCTTCTCTCACACATCTCAAGGTATTTGGTTGTGAGGCCTATGTTCATGTTCCAAAGTAAAACATGAGTAAGATATATGAGAAGGATGAAAATTGTATCTTTATTGGGTATAAATATGGTTTCAAAGGTTATAAGCTTTGGAACCCAAAAACTAAGAAGGTTGTGTATAGCCGAGATGTGGTATTTAGAGAAATTAAGGATGTTATTAAACATGAAGTCCTACCAAGTAAGGAAGAACCAGATAAAATAGAGTTTGATTTAAAGGATGATGAATTAGACTCTACAAAAGAACATGAATAAGAAGAAGAATATCCTCATACTCCAGTATTGAGGAGATTGGTTCGAGAAAGAAGGATATCAAAAAGGTATACTCCATCTAATTTCCGCTCAAATTTTTCTTTGTCTATTACTGATGATGATCCTAGAACTGTCAGGGAGGCAGTCAGAGGATGGAAAGCTTTGGAAAAATACCATGTATGAAGAAATGGAAACCTTGGATAAGAACGAGGCTTGGGATCTAGTGGATTTTTTGACTGGAAGAAATCCCATTGGCAAAAAATGGGTATTTAAAAATAAGTTGAATGCAGAAGGAAAAGCGGAGAAATACAAATCTCGGTTAGTAGCAAAGGGTTATTCGTAGGTTGAGGGAATTGATTTTGGTGATATTTTTTCTCCTGTTGCCAAGTTAAATTCTATAATATTTTTTTTATCTATTGCTTCTGCATTTGATTTTGAAGTAGAACAGATGGATGTGAAGACATCATTCCTACATGGGGATCTGGAAGAAGAAATATATATGAAGTAGCCAAAAGGCTTTGTTGTGAAGGGAAAGAAGGAGCTGGTATACAAGCTGAAAAACAATCACCAAGGATGTGGTATCAAAAATTTGATACTTATATGCTGGGGATTGACTTCACAAGAAGCAAAGATGATCATTGTGTGTATTTTAAATTAGTTGGTGATGATTTGATTTATTTTGTCTTGTATGTGGATGACATGTTGCTGATAGGAAACAACAAAAAGATTATCCAAGATGTGAAAACTTAGTTGTCCTCTAAATTTGACATGAAGGATATCGATGCTTCAAATTTCATTTTGGGCATGGAAATTAATAGAGATTGGAAAAAGATGAAACCCTAGTGAAATCAAAGAAAATATGTCAAGAGAATATTGCAGAGGTTTAATATGCAGGAATGTAAACCAGTCAAGGTTCCTATTCCTGTTGGTGTAAAGTTATCTGCGGATCAGTGTCCCAAGACACAGGAAGAGAAGGAGGAAATTTCTCGTGTTCCATGTGCGAGTGCAGTTGGCAGTTTGATGTATGTAATGGTATGTACTAGACCATAGATTGCACATGCAGTGGGCGTTTTGAGCAGGTATATGTCAAAACCATGGAAGGAGCATTGGACAACAATAAAAAGGGTTTTCAGGTATTTGTGTGGCACTGCTAGCTATGGATTGTGCTACCAAGGAAGACCAAGATTGGACAGAGTGTTGGAAATACATGGTTTTGTGGATGCAGACTGGGTTGGAGATCTGGATTGTAGGAGATCTACAAGCAGGTACGTGTTTAACCTGTTTGGAGGAGAAATCAATTGGATGAGAAAAAGACAGGTTGTTGTGGCACTTTCAACTACAGAAGTTGAATACATGGCAACCACTCATGAAAGTAAGTAAGCAATATGGTTACAAAGATTGTGTTCAGGTATTGGGTTGGTACAATAAGTTGTAAGGATAGATTGTGATAGTGAGAGTGCAGTTTTTCTGGCGAAGAACCCGACTTATCATTCAAAGACAAAGAATATTGATATTCAATATCACTTTGTGAGAGACATGGTTGAATAAAAGAAAGTGTTGATGATGAAGGTGGACACTTTGAAGAATGTTGTAGATTCATTAATAAAATCTATGAGCACTGATAAGTTCTCTTACTGTGGAAAATCCATGGGTATTGTTGCATTGGATTGTTGACTATGTAACCCTGTAACCCCTTGTATGCAAAGAAAACAACAAGTGGGAGAATGTTGGGTATGTGTTATAGTCTTTACACAACTAGTTATAGTGTCACATTTTTTGTCTTGGGAAATGTTTCCCATTGTTTCCTCATTTTTCATGTTGCCTCGATTTTTGTGTCCATTGTTGGGTAGTTTTTCGACACATGGTTTTTTTCCGATGGTTTCTATTTCCGGTTAAGGAATTAGGGTTGTTGAATAATCCATTTCATTGGGTTATGGTTTTGGATGCCACTAGCTCCTATATGTATATTGTATTGTAAACAATGTATCACTATGAATGAATATAAAATACATTGGTTTTCCTCGTTTGGGTTTCCAGGGGAAAACTCTCTGTGTAATGTGTGTATTTTTCATTGTATATTTTCTGTTATTTTATTGAAAATTTATTTGTAGTAAAATATTGTACAAGGTTAAAACCTACATAAATCCCACAGGTGCACAATTCTAAACTAAAATTATTCTCAGCTCGAAAATTGAGTTGCTCCAAAACTTTATGCACGGGCCCAAATTTCCTTTCTTAACAGAACTATGAATTACTCTGTTATCATTCTAGTCCAAGCTCATACTCAAGTTCTTAAGCTACAAGAAGTCTCACTAAAATTTCCATAGGACCTTGGACTATAACTAAGGATATATCGTCGGGCGCTTACCTTCTTGTGGGTCGTCGAACTATCCTTGAACTTTCAATCCTTGTCATTGATCATCACTGACTGGATGATCTCGATATTTTCAGAGGATTATTTTCTGTGTGTCTCGATGCCTAGAAGCTACGTACCCTGAACACATCAACCAGAAATAGGCGTTGTTTGAGATTTTTTTGTCGTATATTTTCTCACTTCGCACTCCTTTAGACGCAAACTATCAAAAAACCTTCCACTGTTGATCTGTCAAGATCTACTGTCCACAACTCTTCAGTCTTTTTCTTTTTATTCACAAGTCTTGATCCACTAGACAACACGTGTCTGCCACATGTCTCCCTCAAAGTCATGATTTCAACTGCCATGTTTCGTTCTCTCTTTTGTGTGCTTCACTACCACGTGTCCACTCCTCATTGGATGATGCCATTTTTCCTGGTCTTCATCAAATGCCACGCGTATCACTCAAATACCACAGAATATTCTTCAATCTTCTAGCTTCAGAGTGGTGGAACTTCCCAGGTTCTTTTGACGTTGAATAGATGGTATCGAAGGGGAATATTCCTCAATACCATGTCTATAAAAGTGTTATAACGAACTCCCACAACTAGATCCGAAACTTGACTCCGAAGGTTAGTAAGGTTACACTACATGTCACTTTCATAGTCATTGATCTTGGATACTCCAAACCCATCTGGACTGTCGGTCTCTTCGCCAAAGTATCCTTTTCTCTGAATTTCTATCTACATCTACTGACATGCATATTCATCCTGGTATCACTTCTTACTCTGAATGAATCTACACCGTTCATTTCTCTACCTTCGTCAGAGCATTCTTCGTTGCTACATCCTCTTGATTATGAATGTGTTATCCTGAAGGCTTCTCATCAATGCTTTGGGCTCCAATCTCAAGGCTTCTTTTGGTCATTGATCTAGGAACTTCCACTCTAGATCAAATATGGTTTGTATACACTCTTTAAGCACACAGTTAAGTCTTTTCTCTCTGAATCGATGGTCACGATTAATGCATACTCAGGATCTGATGGTCACTATTCCCTTACATGTAATATTCTAGATATAAAAAAGCATGCAGAATAGAAATAAATAGCTAGAAATGGCATATGAACAAAAATATAACCAGAAAAACACTACAATAATACCAAAATGATACCAGAATAACACCAGAAAGAGCACTTTGATTACTTAGAGCAATGTTCATGTTAGTGCTAGAAGTTGCCCCTAGATTGCTATAGGGTCAAGCCTAACACATCTTAGTTATTGCAGAGATTTTTATAAATAAGGATGTGTTTTGGGTTTAGAAAAAAAGTGGACCAGGTAGACTGAAAGAGAAAGAATAAGGGAAACAAGCTAAACACATATCAGTGAAACACTATTGGGCATGGAGTCAAGTAAACACCATGTTGATCGAAGGCAATCAAATTTCATATTAGATAAGAAGTTTATATGAAAATGGGTAGAAGAATAGGGAATAAACAAAATGTAGAATACCCATCAAACAAAGATTCTCTTTGCAAAATGGATGAAAAGGTACTTGAAACAAAACACACAAATAATAGGCAGTCATAAAAAAATATTTACCACTCGAGAATCTATTATCCATGGGCAACCATTGATCCTCAATATCTGCAATTCGTTCAAGCAAGATGAAAAACAGAGTGCGAAACAAAGAAGATGAAAAACATAGTGTAAAACAAGGGAAATCACAATCTGATAAAAAAATTGTCATATATCTTCAATGTCAGAAGCGATCACAAAATAAAATGCCCTCAGGCTTATAATAACACACACTGTATGGCTATCTCCTCAAACTCCTTCTTAGGCCTCACCCTCTCGGGCCTCTCTCCCCTTGTTCTATTACAAAAATATAACTTAAATAGAAAAATACAATAAACAAACTCTTTCTATCTGTTTGGAAATAATCATAACAATAAACTAAAAATAAAAATAATCTATGATATTATGCAAGAAATCTGTGACAACTTAAGTCAAATGCCTTTCCATCTGTGTCCTTAAAATATGGAGATGTGGAACTAATTGATTTATTGCTTAAAATTTGGAAATGATATCTCTGATGGCCATCTATGCCTAAAAATCTAGATTTGGAGTCATCTTATTAGTTCTTTTAGCCACATGTGTCTATTTGTATTCCACCTTGCCCTATAGATCCTGCAATGAGAATAATTTTCTATCAAAGATACAAGATACACAAGCCACAAGTCTTCTAGTTGCTCTGCTCGTGCTAAAGTAGTTGCAACTGTGTCTATGTAAACCACTTGAATGACTACCATAAAAATAGTTTTCATAAATCTTCAACAGAAAATACTCGGCCTTCATAAGCTTTCTCAACCTAAAATCTATATCTATCAAACTGTAACCATCTAAGGAATATCATTGCTTGTTTTTGAGGCATGTTGCCAAGAAGATCCAATTCTGAACTTACAGACCGGGAAAATTGCCTATTGTCACAACCATGGATCGATGCATGAGGCATGGAAATGATATACGGAAGACTACGCACCAACTTTCCTTCATTAACCTGTTCGAGGCAAATACTGCAAGTCAGTTTTTCTTCTCGTCCTTTTCCACTGCCTCATTCGATTCTGTACAAGATGAATTATGTCGCTGCAAATATGTGCCCTCACTGTGCTGACTATCAAGAGAATGATGAGAATAGGTTTTGTATTTGTGAATTGGCAATGTATTTATCCCTGCATCACTCATTAAAGAGACACCAGGGGAATTGTCAGTGCATCATAGTCTAGGTTGTCAAATTCATAGTCAAAGAAAGCAAGCTACAAATGAAGGCCTTGGAACTGGCCTCCTTTCAACACATTCATTATTGCAGTCGCCTCTTCATGTTTCAGCTGAGGAAAATATTAGTTGTAATCCCAAGGGGTGCCATCATGGCCATAGAGTGCAGCCAAAGAGAGGCGACTGCCACTAGACAGATCGCACATCAAAAATCTCATCAACATAAGTCTACCATGACATGATGATACTACTTGATCGAATATGTTTTGGAGTTTTTTCAAGCAGTCCTCGTTCACAGATTCAACGAAACAAATAAACCCTGGATTCAGTCACCAATATGCATACCATTGGATAATTAATGTTTCCTCTTGGAATTGAATGTTTAATCTCAATTGTTCTCCCATCAATGTGTTTTTCATAACGACATTGACTACTAAAAGATCTGAGTGAGTCACAAACCCAAAACTGTGAGGGTACCCCTCTAATGCTGTGACTATTCTCCATTTGAAAATTAATTTGATGCGTTGGCTATTACATCTGAATTGAACACCTATAAGATGCCTCGACTCTATGTGTCTCGACGCTCTTCTAGACAAATCCTCAACACCTCCATACCATATTCCTGGCGATGATACCCAAACTATGAACAACACTTGGCGTTCATGCTTCCCTTAGACAAGCTTGCTGGAACTTTCTTTTAATATAACATACTATATCCCACAGGACGCACTAAGAGTGCCCCCTCGTGGGTTCTTCCTCCATGTGGCTTGTGTTTGATGCTTGGATGCTTGGCTTGGATCTGATTTGATTATGTGTACTAAACCGTATTGAATATTGGTAGGTGTTGTTCGACCTCAATGCCTGATAGGATTAATTGGAGATTGGCCAATATTTTGCAAAACCTTTTGCTTAAATGAACATGGAGTCTGTAACAAAAAAATTGAAAGTAAAGAAACACACTCACAAGATAAGAAATTTTTTTACTCAAGTAACATAAGCAATCTAGATATGGCCCGAAGACGAACATGGCGAAGAATTCAAAGATTTTTGGGAAGTGATATAATGTTTTATGATGGTGCTGTAGGAATGTCACTTTTCTAGTAGCGTTCCTGTCATGACCAAAAGTCCAAACTTTGGTACTGTGAATTTGAGTACTAACAGTTCACTTGCCTCTTCAAGGGGGAAACCTTCACCAGAGCATAGCTCTATTAGAATAATATCCAAGACAAAATTTCTCATACTCTCTAGTCCTATTTATACTAAATATGTCTATCAAAAGAACCATCTAGAGGAAGATCCTTCTAGAAGTAGAAGATTCTATTACGTCTTCTTACATTGGACTTATTATTCCTTATTGCTAGGCCTTATTAATATTGACCTTTATTACATTGGAATATATTATTCTACCTACGTGAGGGGTTAGGTCCCTAACATGTCCTCCCCCTTAAAAACAACCATGTCCTCAATGCTTGAGATGTGGAAATTGCTGCAGAATGGTAGCTGGTTCCCAAGTGGCATCTGTTGGAGTTGTATCTTTCCACTGGATTAACACTTCATTGATGGTTCACTGACGTAGATGACGCTCACGTTGGTCCAAAACTGCTTGTGGTTGTAGCCAAATGGAGCCTTCTTTGTCCAACTCGGGAAGGTTGGTTTGAGTTTGGCACTTAATTCCAATCACCTTCTTTAAGCAGGAAACATGAAAAATAGGATGGAGCTTAGAATGACTGAGAAAACATAACTGATAGGCCACTTGTCCCACACACTTGAGAACGGTATAAGGACCATAAAATTTGGGCACCAGTTTCTGACAATGGTCTGCCTTGAGGGAATTTTTCTTGTAAGGTTGCACTTGAAGAAACACATGATCCCCTTCTACAAATTGACGTTCAGAGTGACCTTGATCTGCTTGTTGGTTCATGCGATTCTGGGCCATGACAAAATTCTCTTTGAGGGTACGGAGAATAGCCTCTCAAACTGTAAGTGTTTGGTCAACCGCCTGGACCTTCGAGACACCTGGAAAATATGAGAGAACTGAAGGTGGATTTTTTCCATATACCACTTCAAAAGGAGTCATGCGGGTAGTTGTATGGTACGAAGTGTTGTACCACCATTCAACTAGTGGTAACCATTGAGCCCACTGATTTTTCCTTTCCGAGGCAAAACACCTCAAATATGTTTCCAAACACTTGTTGACAACCTCAGTTTGACTATCATTCTGGGGATGATAAGTTGTGCTGAGATGCAATTGGGTGCCTTGTAGCTTGAACAATTATTGCCAAAAATTGCTAGTGAAAGTTGGGTTGCGATCTGAAACAATAGAATGTGGCATGCCATGAAGCTTGAAGACCTAATCCATGAAAAGTTGAGCCACAGTGGATCATGTAAATGGGTGTTGAAGAGCACAAAAATGAGCATAATTGGAAATATGATCAACTACCACCATGATGATTGATTTATTGCCCAATTTAAGTAAGCCTACAATAAAATCCATAGAGATATCCCGCCAAATAACAGGTGGAATCGACAACGGTTGTAGTGTGCCAGGAGATTTGACTATTTTTCCCTTGTTGCGTTGACACACATCACATTCAACCACAAAATTATGAACGTCTTGTTTCATACCATCCCAGAAAAAAGAACATTTGACCCTATCATAGGTTTTGGTAAACCCAGAGTGCCCAAATGTGGGTGTAGGATGAAGCTCATAAAGTACCATGGATTTAAGTTTTGACTGTTTACTTAAATACAAACGGCCATTGTATCGAAGCTCATCATGGAGACAATAGTACCCTGGGTAAACTGGAGAATTGGAATGCAATTGTTGGATCAGATGCGAACTTTTGGGATCATGTATCCATTTCTCGTGAACAACTTGGAGCCAATCTCGTACAATGAAGGAGAGAGAAAAAAAGGGACCCTTCATCTTCATATTTTCTGGAAAGTGCATCAACAACCACATTGTCTTTTCCGTTCTTGTAAATGATCTCATAATCATATCCAAAGAGCTTAGTCGCCCATTTTTGTTTCTCTGGGGAGGAAATGAGTTGTTCCATAAAATACTTGAGGCTTTCATGATCTGGATTAATTTGGAAGCGTTGCCCCAATAGAGAAGGGATCCAAAGATCAACGACATGCATAATAGCCAACATTTCCATTTCATAGATTGATTTGCCCAAATTTCTCTCAGACAATTGTTTACTGAGAAAGGCCAAATGGTGACCCTCTTGCATAAAGACAATGGTGATTCCTTTCCCTGAAGCATCACATTCCAGGACAAAGGTCTTTGTGAAAACAGGAAGGGCCAGGACTAGAGTGGTGCACATGGCCATCTTCAAGGTTTGAGAATCCCGAGCAACTGTTGGAATCCAAGTGAAAGAATTCTTTTTAAGGAGTGCAGTGAGAGGTGCCACAATCTTTCCATAATTCTTACCAAACTTGCAATAATAACATGTTAAGTCCAGAAATCCATGCAAGATTTTGTGAGTATTTGGGTGAAGCCAATATTTCATAGCTTCAATATTTTTAGGATCCACCTTGACGCCAGCCTTGCCAACAAGATGACTCAAGTACTCAACTTCTGAGGCACCAAAAGAACATTTAGATTATTTCAGGAAATGTTGGTGCTAAGAGAGTATATGGATAACTCGATCCACATGAGAAAGATGGTCTGTCCATATTTTTATATAGATGAGGATATTATCAAAGAAAACTAAGACAAACTGATCGAGAAAAGGATGAAAGACATGATTCATGAGGCTTTGGAAAGTGGGGGGAGCATTACATAAGCCAAGGGGCATGACCAAAAACTTAGAGTGGCCCTCATGAGTTCTAAAGGTTGTCTTAGGAATGTATTCCTCTTTCATACAGATCTGGTAGTAGCTAGAACAAATATCAAGTTTAGTAAAGAATTGGGCGCCACTCAATTCATCCAAGAGGTCATCAATGACAGGAATGGGAAATTTGTCTTTAATGGTGAGTTTGTTGAGGGCGTGAAAGTCACAAAACATGCACCAAGAACCTTATTTCTTAACGACCATGACCATAGGAGAAGAGTAGGGGCTCGTACTAGGGTGGATAACACCTACGTTGAGCATTTCTTGAACCATTTTCTCAATTTCATTTTTTTGTGAAAATGGGTGATGATAGGGATGGATATTGGGAGGAAGGATTCATGGGACAAGGGGAATTGTTGGCACATGGGAAGACCCGGG
Organism: Picea sitchensis; assembly: GCA_010110895.2. Lineage (NCBI taxonomy): Eukaryota > Viridiplantae > Streptophyta > Pinopsida > Pinales > Pinaceae > Picea > Picea sitchensis. Next base: position 51,358 of record SNQJ01S0009229.1, on the reverse strand, counting down.
GTTCAACTCTAACAATGCAAAAACAAACTCTAACTATTGGCCCTTTTGGTAACACCTGCAAAGTACATGAAGTCTCACCCGAAGTAGCAATAGGGGGGTTGCAGGACACATGTGTGTACAACCAGAGGAAGTGCAAGATGATTCTAGAATGGCAATGCAAGATAACCTAAATATTATTAACAATATTATGCTTAACTTCGTGAAGTTAGTTATATCTCTTATCTTTAGTAGGAAAAACAACAATGCAATAACAATATAAAAGATAGAAAATAACACAACATCAACCACATAGAACAACACGATTTTACGTGGTTCACCCTCCCCCTAGGGATACGTCCACAAAAATGTGTTTATTGATCAAATAGGTGAAAATATACATTTCTATCTGCACACTCAGTTGCATAATGTTCTCTCTCTTCCTCTTTATTTCCTCTCCCTACGCACCCAGATGCAGAATAGATCTTTGCACCGAGTTGAAGATCCAAAATTACAATAATTCTCTAACACATGACACTTTTACATTTCAACCTCTCTATCCCCACACCTCTCAACTCTCCTAGACCTCTATTTATCATTCCATGACTCTTAGAAACCCTAGACCGAATTCTAGGTGCCAAAACCCTAGGTCCCAAAACCCTAGGTGCCAAAACCCTAGGTCCACATAACCCGTATTTTAAGGAATTCGCTGACCTGTTCTTCTTTCTTCTCCGCGAGGTGCTCCAAAACACCCATTAGTGTCTTCTTCTATTTGCTGAATTTTCCACGATCTATCTTCTTTGTTGATTTGTATTCCTTGATCTTCTCTTTCAACGACTAGCTTTCCTCTACTTCATGCCTTCTCTTATGCTTCTTTAACCACTTCGACCCTTCCTCGGTTTGTGTTCCTTCTGCGCACTTCATACATTGTCTTTCTTCTTATTTGATCTTTGTTTTCTTCCTTAATACATGAACAAGGGCCAACATGCCCACAACACTCACATGTGACTCGTCCCAAGTCACTGCAAGGTTGACCCTCCTGTATTACTTCAATTGCAGATTGCGTGGAGCAGCCTATGCTTTTTTCTTTGTCACTCCCTATCATGTGAAACCTGTATTTTCTATGTCTAGTACCTAATTTCAACTGCACCTAGTACCTAGACCCTTCTTCCTTTTCTTTTACTAAGAGATGCGAGGCAGCTGGTTGTCACAATATAGCTTCAACCGAATCCCATTTACTAAACCATCCTTCCATTCTCCATTAAGGGTCTTCAACTGCGCAACTCCTCCTTCTGTAACATAGACAACCTCAAATGGCCCAAGTCATTGTGTCCCGAACTTTCCTGGATGCTTCATGAACTTGCTGTCATATAAAATTACCAAATCTCCTTGTTTAAATGATTTCTTCTTGATATGTTTGTCATGGTAAGCCTTTTATCGTTCTTTTTGTACCTGCTGATGAAATCCTACAATGAACCTGTCTTCCTCTAGTTCCATCAACTGCACGAGCTTGTCTTGAACAACGCTGGTGTCATCCATACTTGTAAATTCTGCAATTCTTAAACTAGGAACCAAATATTCCATAGGTACTATTGCTTCCAGGCCATAAACTAGCTTTAAGGGATTCTGCGTTGTTAACATTTTTCAAGTAGTTCGATAAGCCCATAACACTATTGGAATTATCAAATCCCAATCATCTCGATTAACACTGCAAATATTAATCAACACTGTCTCTAAGATCTTATTGAAATCTTCAACTGTACCATTCTCCTATGGGTGGTATGGTGTGCTCTTGTGATGGTGAACGTCGAACTCCTGGGTCAAGGATTCAATATTTTTTTTAATGAAGTGTGTGCTCTGATCACTCATAAGGATCTTCGGACATCCAAATCTAGTTATGATATCCTCAAAGATGAACTACGCAAATGTAGCTACACTACATTCCTTAACTGGTCTTGCTTCTGCCCTTCTGGTCAAATACTCTATAGCAGTGATAATGTATCGAGCTCCTGTGCACTTTCTTGGTGGGTTGATAGGTCCCACAAAGTCAATAGCCTATTTCTCAAATGCCTGCAAAATTAACTGAGTAGCTAAAGGCATATCGTCCCTTCTAGAAGGTTTCCCTATTCTTTGATATACATCACAGGCTCTGTAGTGTTCCTTAGCATCCTTATGTAAAGTGGGCCACCGAAGTCTAGCTCTGAGAACCTTCTGTGTTGTTTCTTTCCCTAAATAATGTCCTCCTGTGATGTCTTTATGTGCTTCTGCAAGGATCAATGGTCTTTATGAATCCATAACACATCATATTAAGATCTCATCTGATCCCATATTATATAAATGTCCAACTATAAGTTGAAAATCTAGAACATGGACTACCAACTATTTCTTCTGAATAACTATATACTCGCGAGGTGCCATTCCTATGGACATGAAATGGACTATATCGACGAAGTGATCATCGACTTTTCTGATGGACAACAATTGTGCATCTGGTAGTGTATCATCCAAACTGGCAGGTTCCTCGCCATTTTCTAACCTGGATAAGTGGTATGGTCCCTTATTCATTCTTCCTGGCTTGACCACGATATCAAATTCATACTCCTGGAATAATAATATCCATCTGCATATTCTTCCCCCCAACACTGGCTTGCTGACTAAGTACTTCAATGCAGAGTGATAAGTAAACATTTTTAAAATGTCCTCCCAACAAGTAGTGTCTAAACTTCTGTAGCTCATATACCATAGATAAGCCTTCTCTTTCAGTGGTAGTATAATTCATTTCAGATGTAGACAACTTCCTACTAATGAAGGCTATAGGGTGGTCAATATCTCCTGCACCAGGCTGTGCTAAAACTGCTCCTAATGCAATGGATGAAGCATCAATATGAACATGGAATTCCTTCAATCTGGAAAAACCAAAATAGGCACAATGATAATGTTTTTCTATCAATGCCCCTCCCCCCCACCCACATATGTGGGTGGGGGGGAGGGCATTAATAGAAAAACTTTATTAATGTGTCGAAGCTCTGATGGCATTCCTCTGTCCATTGAAACTTATTATCCTTCTTTAATAGCTTCTCCATAGGTGTTGTTATCTGCGCGTAACCCTTAATAAACTTTATGTAGTATCTAGTGTGTCCCAATGCAGTGCGCAACTTTCTAACCGAAGTAGGAGGGGGTAGATCTACAATGATAGTAATCTTGGAAGGATCTAATAACAACCCCTGCTTACACACAATGTGTCCTAACAATACTCCAAAAGGTGAAAATAAAATACACTTCTTCAAGTTTAGGGCAATGTGGCATTGCCTGCACTTATCTAACATTAATCTCAAACATTCAATATGTTTTTTTAGTAGACTAAAAATGGTCCAGTCATCAAAGTATGCCTCCAAAAATTTATGTAAAAATTCCTTAAATTCTTCGACCACCACCCTAGAAAAGATGGTTGGTGCATTCTTCAAACCAAAAGGCATCACAATGTACTGAAAAGATCTCCATTATGCTGCAAATGTAGTCTTATGTCTGTCCTCCTTAGCAATTCTGATCTAGTGATAGCATGAAAATCCATCTGTGAATGAATAAACTTGTTGTCCTCCTACAATATCTAGAAATTCATCAGTAAAAGGTGTAGGAAATGGATCATGTAAACATGCATCATTCAATTTCCTTAGATCTACACAGATTCTGATTTCTCATGACTTCTTATCTTGGACCACCATAGGGTTGATCCATTTAGATTCTTCAACTAGTTCTATGATTCCTGCTTCCAACATTCTATCTAATTCAATCTTAACTTCCTGCTTGTACTTGGAATTCAGTCTGTAAGGCCTCTTATTGACAAGCCTTTCATCTTCTTTCAAAGGAATCTTCATTTCTCCCATGGGCCCTTTAATTCCCTTCATGTCTGTGAACTTGGTTGGAAACAAGTCCTGATACTCATGCAATAGTTCTGTAATCTTACTAATAGTAGCATCATCCCAATAGTCTCTAATATTTTCCAACTTAGGTGCTTGTTCTATTCCAATGTTAACCTTCTTAATTTTAATAGGCTTCCCAACAAAAGGTAATTCAATCCCTGGCCCTTCTATATCTCTTTGTCCTTTAGTTTCTGAAATGTTTACATTCCTAGGGTCATCATCCTCATTAGCATTAATATTATAACAACCTTGTAACCACTGAAGACGCGCAATCCATTCATCTTCTTCTTTTTCTAGAGGAAGGTTAGGTGCTTCCTCAAAGACCCTCTATCTTACAATTTGTAAAGCCTGATCTACTGTGGGTACTAACTTTCAAATAGGATCGTAGCTATAAAGTTTTGGGTCATACCATACCAATCTGTAGTGACTAAGCACAATTATTTTTGAAGATACCAGTTGATAGGTGTAGTATCTAAGGTGTTAATGAACCTATGTACCCACTCTTATTTAGGAATGCTACTCCAGGCTTCCTCACAACTTCACACATGGTTCTTAGGAAAAATCTGACCTATGTACTGAACTTCACAACCTTCATCTTGGTCTGAAAAGCGCATTGTCAACAAGGTGCAACATTGTACCCACTCCGCGATGTTATTCGTGTGTGTTTCCCACCATCTAGATGGCATTGCTTTCAGGGCCTCATCTAATGCCAACAACTTCTGTTGTATTGGTACAATTCCTTCAAATTCGAATAGAAATGTCTCTAAATTATTCAAGCCATCAAATGTAGGAAGATTACTTGCTTTTGTGCCAATCCAGTGAACTTCCTTAGTCAATACGGCACACCTCCGTGTAGAGACTTCATACATTATGTTCTGCCAATTTTCCAATGCTTCTTCTGAGTCTGATGAGCATGCACTTTCACATCTCCAACTTAGATTTCTATCTGCTGTAGGGTTAATATAATACTATTGTCCTGCTGTTATTTTATAAATGTTCTCCATCTCATAGGCGCGGTCTTCTTCTCTTATAGGTTCTGTGTATATGCAACCTTCATCAGGATCAAGAGGTGTAATGACCCCGAGGCCATCACCTTCAAATGTCATTCTTCTCTTTTTTAGGTCAACAACAGTCAAATTGTTGAAATCCCAATCAATACCCAACAATGCAGGATAAGGAAAAATATCATCAACAATCCCAATCACTTTGAAGTCTGCAAATGTCCTCACTCCATCGATTTCTACAGGGACATGCTCTAGTCTTCCAAAGGGGCTCACCGCTTGCTGATTAAAATCCTGATCCTAATAGGAGAATAAATCAATTTAGGTTTTCCCATCAATGCCCAAGTCTGCTTTGTCATAACATTTACTTCTAATCCCAGGTCGAGGATCACATAGTCGATGTCATAGTCTCCAATCTGAGCACTAAGGTGCAGTTCCTTGCTTGTCCTCCTTTTTCTAGATACTTGATTCACAACTCTATTCAACAGAGGATCTATTCTTACAATTTAATACTATCTTATGAGGCATTGTAGTTGCTGTACAAATATTTCATCTATAATCAAATTAATACATGTATACAAGAAGTCCACAAGATTGCTTACCTCTTTTCCCTGTCTAGGTAGGGAAGACTGATAAAATGCTGGAGGCATTTCACATTCTTTTACTTTTGGTTGTGCCCTAGATGAAGAAGAATGTTCACCTACAAATTCCCTCCTTTCTTATTCAAAAGTATGCTTTTCTTTTCTTGGATCAAATAATGGCGCCTTCTCTATAGCTCTTCTGATCTCTGATCCATCTGTAGTCTTTCCTAGAGTCACCCTATCTTCTCCTGTGCTAGTGCCTCCTCTAGTAATGACAGTGACTCTGGGTTCCTCACCGCGAGGTTCAACTAATATTAGTTAGAATTGCTGGTTTCCACCTCATCTTTCCTTAACTTTATCTAGCAATAATGGACAATCTTCAATGACATGATCAAATGAATTACAATAGCTGCAAGTAGTGCAAGGGTTCCGACAATCCCTTTCCAAATGACCTAGATGGACGCAGTTATAAAAAATAATATGGCCTCGACCTTGACCCATGCCTCCTCCTCGTCCTCTTCCTCCGAATCCACCGCGAGGGTTGAAGTTTCCTCTTCCTAGGGAATTGAACTATGCAACATTCTTTTCTTGTTGTAATTATCCTTGAATTCTATATGCATCCCTTGACATTTCATGCATGAGGCCATAAGCCCTACAATCCTTCTCATCATGCCCCATAGAATTACATAATGTACAATAAATATTGGTGGGTGTCTGGACATATTTCTGCATATAATAACATTCGCCAGGGCGATGTCTAGTTCTACATACCTCGCACCATGGTAAAGTAGTCTGCTTCAAAGGGTTAGGGGCTACATAGGCCAAGTACTCATTAAATAAAGGAAAGTGCTCTTTTTCATGTCCCTCTTCTTTACATCTGATACACAAGATGTCTTCTCTTCTCTCCTTTCCTTTATCTTTCTTCATGTCTTCAACCTTTAAAGATAAACTAGTTAATTGATTCAAAATATGACTCATACTTGGAATGGATTCTCCTACAGGGGCTGCTTCTAGTTTCATAACAATGTCTAATGCTTGAGCCTGTGAAGCGACCTTTTGTTGCATAAGAGGAACTCTAATGTGTGGCAGGAGGGCAACGATGAACCATTCTTTATGTTGTTTGTCCGGAATCTTAAAACTTAAATGGCCTATCAAGGTCTTAAACCTCTGATCAAATTCCCAAATAGTTTCAATCACCTTCTGCTTGATTTCCTTCAACTCTGTAATGCACTACGACTCTGACTTAGGCTTATTGAACTCTACACTCAACGAGTCTTAATGTCATTCAATGGTTTAGGTTGTATAGATCCTGTAAAAAACTTCATGTACCAGCTCAATGCACAGTCCCTCAAGGTAGTACTAAACTGAGCTCTCTTAACAGCTTCATCGATGACTTCCTTAATGCTCCATACTACTTCGCATAAGAACCAGTTCTGGTTAGGATCCTCAGATCAATCTCCTCTGAAAATGGGTAACCTCATTTCATTTGCCATGGATTTTCCTTGGTTTCTCGACTGAGTATGTACTAAACTTCTTGTAACAGTACTCTGAGTGCTATGATTACTCTGGTTACCTAATGATTCTAAAACAACACGAGGAGTAATAATACTTACTTTGACAGTAGGCATAGTCCCTGAAGTTTCTAGTTCTTCTTGATGAATTTCCTCAGTGTCTACTTCCTCTTCCCTTTTGAACTCTGAATACTCTTCGTCTAATCATCCTGCTTCTTCTCCACTGTAGAAATCTTTGTCTTTTTCTAGTGGCCCATAACTCTTCTTAAACAGGTTTGCAAGAGGAACCTTTCTGAATGATCTCCCACTGCGCATGCATCCAACCTTTGCGTCATTGTTGCTATCTGAATTCTTGAACATTATCTTTAAAATCCAACTGATTACTGTATCTTTACGATATTCTTCTCATGCAATAACATATTAATCTTTAGCTTCAAAAAGTTTAGAAACCTCCCTCTAGGTCCCTTGAAGAAATATCTCTCTTCTTGTCTATATGATTCTACTATGTCAATAGAAAATTTAGTAATGTACCCTCCAATAGTGCTATCAAACTAGAGATCCACCGCTCTAGACACAATGTTATAGTCTCTCTTGAATTTCTTAATCAACGTCATTTTCCACACCACATGTGTTCTAGATCTGATTTCAAACTCCTTATGAACTCCTACAAAGAAAATCTCATGCACATCAGTAAACATGTAACTTCCCAACCAATATTCTTTATGAAAATCTCGGTTTGTGTTCCTTCTGCACACTTCATATTTTGTCTTTCTTCTTCTTTGATCTTTGTTTTCTTCCTTAATACATGACCAAGGGCCAACAACAATGGATTGATCATGAATGCCACAGGAACGAGGGAGTCCCTGGGGAGTGGAAAAAACCACTTGATGTTTAGAGAGGATGGATTGGAGGTCCTGCAACATATAGGGTGTCTCAGTTTCTTGTATGGATTGGAGTTGGGAAATAATTCCAGAATGACCTTTTTTGAGCAGCTTTTCCATGCAATGGGAACTAATGTTCTCTAGGGAACTGACAGTGATGCATTGGAACTTATATTGTTGGCCCTCCTGGTCGAATTGCATGGTAAATTCCTTAAAATCCATGAGAATGGGACCCAAATTCCTTAGCCATTATGCACCCAACACAATGTCACAACCACCCATGTCAATAGAAAACATATGATATTTCAGGTGGTAATCACCAATTTGGAGACACACATTTTCACAACGCCCTCCACATTTCATGGACCCACCATTGGCAATCATGATTTGGAAGTTATTGACTGCACAGATATAGCAATTAGTTTTTTGGGAAATGCAGTGATGAATAAAATTATGGGTGCTTCCACTATAAACAGGAATGATGACCTTCCTATGCTTGATGTAACCAATTAGCTTGAGGGTTTGGGGAGTAGAGAAGCTAGTGAGAGCATTTAGGGAAATGACCAGTTCTACTTTGAGAGGGTATGAGAGAGGGGTTATGTCAGTGGGTTCAGGTGACACGGACACAAGGGGAGCCTCAACATCCTCTTCAGAAACATCCTCCAAGATGGCCATAAAAATCTTTTGTTCCTTACATTTGTGTCTTGGAAAATATTTTTCATCACAATTATAACAAAGGCCTTTGAGTTGGCGTTCAACCATTTCGGCCATGGTCAATTTTTGGATCTTTAGTGGAGTAGAAGGAGGAGTGATATTTACTAGTTTAGTATGAGGAATAAAGGAGGGTTTTCAGTTTTGAGAAGTGAAAACCTGTTGTGCTTCCTTATCTCTTTTAGTAGCCTCCACCCAAATCTGAGGCCGACCCATGAGGACATGGGCACGAATATCATCCTTGAGGCCACTGATAAAACATTCTCGGAAAAAATCATCAGACATGCCCTCTGTACGAAAATCCAGTCACTCAAAAGAAGCTATAAAGTCTTCCACTATGATAGATTTTTTCAACTTTGTCAAATGACCTAAATGGTTGGTGTTAGTGTAAAAGCATTCATAAAGCTCTGCCACAAAGTGTGTCCAAGCAACATACCCTTGGCGGGCATTTTTTCTCCATTGTCACCATTGCCAACGTTCTTGATCTATATGGACAACACCATACTGGAGTTTGGCCAACTAATCCATATTGTCGTACAAAGAGAAATAATGTTTCATTTGAGTTACCCAGCCAGTGGGATACGATCCATCAAATTTGGTCACATGCACACGCGGAAGGCGTAGGTCACGCTGAAAGTGATGGGACTCAAAATTTTGGGAATGAGAGGAAGTTTCACCTTCGGTATGCAAAGGTGGGTCAGATGAGGGAGGATATGCAGGGATATGCAGCTTGATGCAGATCATCGTAGTGATAGATTCAAGTTGGGTAGTAATGTCATGTTTGAGTTCCTTGATTGAGGCGGTGATGGAGGAATGCATGTTTTTATTGATGCTGGAAATATTGGCACTGAGCTATCTCACTTCTTGTTGGGTCTCTGTGAAATTAGAGTGCAAGGTATTGAAGCGAGCTTCCAAGTCTTGGCTACGGGTATGGGCCATGATGATGAGGGAACCGAAAAGGGGCTAGTGGGGTCACACAGAAAAGAACAATTTGCTGAAAAATGATAGGTATGAATTTGATAAGGGCGAAGAGAGAAATCCAATGGAATAGGTATCAAATAATGCTGCCAACATGATCCAATTTTTTTTTTTTTACACCTGTGGAGTTATACTCTGATATGAAGAATATTGCAGTGATGAAATCCCCAAATTCTTAACAGGAAGAAATGTGTAGTAATTTGGCAACTCGTATGCAAGAGACAGTTGCGTGACAATAGATCTTGTCTGTTCTATTTTTGTTTCCATCCCCAAAGGTTAGGTATTCAAGGGTTCTATAGACAAGGGTTTTCCCTATTCTATAGATCTTTGATATACGTTCGGGGTCCAACAGTAGTACTCGACCCAATATCTCAGGGAACCAACTAAGGAGGCTAGACCGTGCCCTTAGTCATACTACCTGACTACTGAGGTAATAGAGAGTATCCTCCCGAGTGTTGTTCTCGGTGCAACTATAACAGTCATGCGACCGATCGATTTATCTATGGAGGGCTTCACGAGATCTAGGCCAATCTGTATACAGGTGTTGTCTGATGCGCTGTTACACATTATTTTGGTCACCCCAGTGATCAATTGACAACTTGTGTTCATGTTCCCTAAAAATATAAAAAGAGACTTTCTCCATGAAGAGAGTGATTTTCTTTTCTTTCTCAAAAACCCTATTAAGGAAGGTCGTCACACCCTGCAATATGCATGGGGTGCGACGACCCCTGATCATCGCATCCTTCTCTAAAGCTAGACTAGGATGTCTCCATAGGCTACCCTATGTCTAGGGTGCGATGATGTTAAAATATAAGGAAAAGTTGAACTTCACAAATGTTCTAGAACGAGATCTTCTAGAAGATGAGGTGGCCTATGGACGGTTTGGATATTACTCTCTTTTTTATTTGGTGGGATCATCCTAATCTCCTCATCCATCTCTCTTTCACACTATATAAAGAGGGATCTCTCATGGAAAGGGCTAAGGTTGAATAGGTTAAAATTGCATGGAGATTTCTACATTAGATCATGCTTGAGAGCTTCATTTTAGTTCATCAAGTCATTGTGGATATTCTTCATTCAAGGTTGTAGCAAAGGTGTGTGTGTTGGAGAAAAGGGCCATTGAAAGGGGACCTTGTGACATCAAGTCTCTGGTTGTAATCTCCACTTTCATTTTAATATGATACAACAAAATGTTTCTTTCCCATGAATCTAGTCTTGTTTTATTGTATGATTCCTTGATCACATACATAGGTTCTTGTTGAGTACATTGTGTTGCTTTCACTTTGGTTGGCTTGTGTTCCCTTGCAGATTCAATATCATAGGAGCATTGAAGTGGAGCTAGGATGGCAATGACAAGAGGAAGAAACATTTAAAAGGTATGTTATCTATCTCTTTTTAACTAGTAAACTTAATAGTTAGAGCTTAGAGAAAATATCATATTATGTTTTGTTTTGTTCTAGTTTCCAGTGGGATCTAGGGAGATCTGTTTATGTCCACATTTATCGATTAATATGATAACATGCGCTACCACTCGAAGGAGTACCAATAGGGGTGACAAGGGTGGAAAAAAGATGTGCGCTTAAGTACCACTTATATTTTCCGTGCGTATGAATCCCTGACTGTGGGTTTATGCGCGTAACGACAGATCTTTGTAGCTTAAAGACATTGGAATACGTCTCTACCCTGAAAAAAATTAACCCACAATTCTCTGCCGAGGAAGGTGCTATGACACCACTTGTAATATTCCAGATATAAAAAAAAGTATGCAAAACATAAATAAATAGCTAGAAATGGCAAATGAATAACAATATAACCAGAAAAACACCACAATAATACCAAAACAATACCAGAATAACACCAGAAAGAGCACTTTGATTATTGAGAGAAATGTTCACTTGCCTCTTTGAGGGGGTAACCTCCAGTAGAGCATATCTATTACAATAATATCCAAGACAAAATTTCTCATACCCTCGACTCCTATTTATGCTAAATATTTCTATCAAAAGAACCATCTAGAGGAAGATCCTTCTAGAAGCAAAATCTTCTATTAGGTATTCTTACATTGGACTTATTCTTCCTTATTGCTAGTCCTTATTAATATTGACCTTTATTACATCAAAATATATTATTCTACCTATGTGAGGGGGTAGGTCCCTAACATTACAATTGTAAAGGGGATTAATCCTATTCTTTGATCTCTTCATAAAGAAGAACTCAATCTCTACTCATTCTGACTTCATTAAAACTCCACTATGATATCAACTGGTCCTTAATCGCATTTGGGCATCGATCTTTTCTATGATCTATGCTTGATCTCAATCAACTTCTCATAAGTGATGGTTTATTCTCACGGTTCAACCTGATACTGGATGACCATTAGTTGGGAACCATATAAATGCACAGAGGATCCAATATGGACTGTTATCATGCATCTAGGGAAATTAATCCAATATAACTGCACCCAATTGCGTACTAACACAGAGAGCCATAAACACATAGATTTATATTAATGAATATGTACATGAATTTATACACGACCTTCTTCTCTCAAGGCCTAATTTACGATCAATTGGCCTCTTTCAGGCTTAGGCCATACTTGAACTCTTACATAAACCTCTAATTATCCTCTTTTTTCCTAACTTGGACCACTTCCTCTGTTGAATCTCAATTCCCTTAGGATTACATATTTTATTACAAAGGATTTCGACACCAGAATTTGGTTCAGATCCTAAAATATCTCTACTAAAGATTCCTTAGATCCACAATATCCTCAAGATATCTACAGACACCTAAAGATATCTCTAAATATTACAAACTCTTGAGATCTTATTTAAACCAAGAAAATTTGATCAAATATTAATCAATCTCAACTTAACAACCCTTATCCTATGCAATTCTTCTAGGTTTCAATCAAATATAGGAAAACACATCAATTTAAAGACCCCCTAGGTCTAGTAAAAACGGTTGAATTAGGAGGAAAAATGCTCCTACATCAGACTACCAGGGTCAAAATGTTTCATGATCTGCTGATAATGAGTCTTCATTCATTGAATTCCTCTTGGTTCCCAAACTTTATAATGCTTCTCAATTTCCTTGTTGTCTTGTTGTTGCCTTGTTGCTCTCTGCAAGCTTCCAGGATCCCATCCTCTACTCTATTGTTGTGCAAAATATCTGTTGGATTTCATCATTTGTACTGCCATTTTCTTCTTCTTATTCTATTTTTTCCACTTGGAAACCTTCATCAAATGCTTCCATAACTCCTCAATGTCCAATCTTTCCTCTTGGTGGTACACCATATTGCTGCCATTCATCTACTACAAATTTCCAGTTAAAATTTGTATGGCTATTATTATCTATTGTTCTTCACATCTCTCTCTACTCAACTCCTTGAGAACACTTCTCATTCAAAAAAAACTTATGAAAACAATATTGCATATCTTTAAGTTGCATGCTTAGTCTACATGATTGCTCAATCAAATTGTCTTCTTGGAATTTATTAAAATGACAGATTTTGTGCAAACTATTTATACCTTTTTCCATGATCATGAACCAATGATCATTAACATCATCCTCATCTACTATTATTTCTCCTCTATAAATCTCCATACTTGTGTCACTGTATACTTTCATAACCCTTTCCAATATTATGTGTACTTCATCTTCTGAAGTATCTCCAAGCCAACTATTCATCCTCTTTGCATCTTAATCATTTGCATTCTTTGAATATGCATAACTTCTTCTTTCCCAGCTTTAAGGAGACAATGTTGTCCCTTCCTATGACATGAAATAATTATGAATCTATCTTTCTCTTATTCCTTCGTGAGGAAATTCTTCCTTTATGAAAGCTACAAGTGGTTGCCTATCTCCATGACCTGTAAGTCCTGCAAGCATACAAAAATCATTAGTTTTAAAAACATGAGACTTTCAAGTCTCCATATATGCCTTTAGTATATTCTCCTTATGTTGGAATGAAATTTCCAATTTATTCATGAGGTATATACCCTAAACCTCATCCTCCTCTCCAAACTTCACTCCCTTCTCTGGTTCACAAAAGTGAGCTACTGGTCCTACTCCCAAGCACTCTCTGTACTCAGATTCTTTGAGTTACTCTTCTCTGATCTGAGCTTCCATTCTTTGCCTCTTCTCCCTTGCAATCGATTGTCTAATAGGAAATTTATACTTCCTCTTTAGTCTCCAACCATATCTATGGTATTTCTTTCTTTCTTGTAGAAACTTCAAAATTATACCAAGACTCTCTTTTAAGTCAATAAATTCTCTGTCAGGATCCTCTTGACTCATCCTTATTATGTCAATTTCTTTGGCATTCTCTCTCCTCTAGATATGAATTCTCTATAAACCTTTGACATGACCATAAGTATTCATCTCCATATCCTCCTTTGTGAACATCTCATATTCCACTGTGAGTTGCATCAAGCCTATGTAGCAAGTATCCTCTACCTGTCACTCAATACCTCACCAAGATTCCTCCTGAGCTATGGTATTTTGGTATTACTAGTTTTATCCAATAGAAACTTTTAAGAACTTCTCTACTCTCCTCTGGCTCTGTGCCTACTAACTTTCCCTTGAGAACTGTATCTTTCTCCTCACTTCCAATATTCAGCTGGAAGTGTTACATCATCCCTTGATGTAAGGCTCTTCTACCACAAGCTCTTTCACTTGAGAGATATGCTTGCTTCCTTCTTCCTCTGTCACATATCTATTGGATGCAAATGGATGATACCATTACTTCTCCCTCTACTTCTACCTACTAATTAACATTAACATTGTTAATTAAAAACCAGTGATAAAACATTTGACCCATACCATAAAGATATGTCATGAGACCTTGTCTCCTCTATACATGCAAATTTGTAGATTTTCCTTCTTCCAATTTAGAGAAGAACTATGATATGATACCACAAATGATGACCTCCCTGTAACACACCCCGACCACCCAAAGGCTAGGGTACGCCACCTTCAATCCCACCCTTGGACTTCTTTCTCTTATCGATACCTTTTAAATTAATAAGGACGCATAAAAGAAAATATTTAATGACATGCACATCGATAACCAACAAACATGCATATTCTAAAGATTCAATTAAACGATAAATAAATACACAACATAATACATTCATATACAGGTAAATAATACCATAACAGAGAGCACTTATCTTTATAAATATGACACCAACTGGTTGCAGACCAAGGATGTTCCACCCAACCATACACACTATTGTTCCAAATCTCAACAGTAGTGTCACCCCTGAGCTAGGGCTATGAATCCACAAGGATGGTTCCAGAGTGTTACTTGGATTTCCAAACCAGTCAACACTCAAGATCTCACAGGATTTCCGAGCACTCATAGCAATCCAAGTAACCAACTCTCTTCTACCTAGCCTACACCACCCAAGAGAATGGACCTCTAGCCTTCTTTGCCATGTAGTCCCTCAAGCTGTCCTTCTCCTTATTTTGGGCTCCAATGCAACTGGTCTAGAATATCAATGATAGAACTCTCAGGAATCACAACTGTGAACAAATATCGACATAGGCCAATGCATCTCAGACATGTAGGCCTCAAGTCATGGCTGGATTACACTAGTAACCACTACAACCAACAATAACGTGTCTAATATTCGACAGTTCATTTCCCTTTCCCAAGCCAAGATGTAGGTGAGGATGGATCAATGAGTGATAGGTAGGGATGGGATGAATGAATGAGTGAGAAAGTGAATGAACGCATGAACAAATGGAGGAGCGAACGAGCAAATGAGAGAACGAGCTATTAGCCAACCCCCCCAGCAGACCAAGGGCGGATTAAGTATTTCGTGGGGAATCAAGAACCTCCTGGCCTTCCCCAATAAGTTCACGTAAATGATCCACTCCCTTATACAAAAGGGTAATTAAAATAGGAAATAAATATGTATCCCCTCAATCCCCGTCTCTTGTGGAATCATAGCCCCCTATAACTCTAGTCCTTGTTTGTCTAGCAGCCAACGATGTATTTATTATTAATAATGATCAAAACATTACATTTCTTGGGAACTCTAGCCTCTCAGTATTGTAACAATACATTATTTAAAATGGGGCTCAAAACCTAGGGTGTTACATCCCCTCCCCCTTATTTTGTCACTGTCCTCGGTGCATATAAAAAATAGAGATCAAAATCTCAAAATTTATTCAAAAAGCTACGGGTACTCTACCCGCATGTCATCTTCATGCTCCCAGGTAGCATCTTTAGGACTGTAATAGGTCCACTAAACTTTTACCAGCTCTATAACTCAATTCTGGAGCCTTTTGACTTTTCTGTCCAATACCCACACTAGCTGAACCTGAAAGTCTCCCTCTGTCTCTACCTAGATCAGATGCCAATCAATAACATGGTTAGGTTCATGTACATATTTCTTTAGTAAAGAGACATGAAATACATTATGCACATTCATGGAAGCAGGCAATGCAAACATGTATGCAACTGGCCCTATTATGTACAATATTTCAAGTGGACCACAGAATCTGGCTGCCATCTTTATACAACTACCCAATTTCAAGGAGATTTTCTTGGGTTTCACTTTCAAAAGTACATGCTCCCCTAATTTAAATTCTCTATCTATCCTGTTCTTATCTGCATAATTTTTTTGTCTATCTAGAGATGCCTTCAAAATCTGCTTGATCTTAACCATTTGGTCTTCCATATCCTTGAGAAACTCTGGCCCAAGTACCACTCTATCTGCTAGGTTGTCCCAACTCATTGGAGTATTGCATTTCCTACCATACAAGGATTCAAATGGGATCATTCTCAATGAATCTTGATACCCATTATTATATGAAAACTAAACCAAGTGCAAGTAATCTTAGATGGCTTATCCATCACATACATTATCAACATGTATTCAATTATTTGGTTGACTCTCTTTGTTTGTCCATCTGATTGGGGATGGTATGTTGTGCTAAAGTTTAGATTATTAAAAAATCCTTTAAACAATCCCATCCAAAAATTAGAGGTAAACTTTGTATCTCCGTCTGAGACAATTGTCCTAGGTATCCCATGCAACCTAGCAATCTCTCTCATGTAAATTTCTGCAATATTAGCCGCTATATGTGTTGTATTTACATGAACAAAATGAGCATCCTTTGTTAATTTGTCAACCACCACCATGATTGAATCATGTTGCCTTGTTTTCCTGGGTGATTTAGTTATGAAATCAATGGTTATCACTTCCCATTTCTTCTCTGGGATTGGTAATGGATGCAACAAACCCGCTGGGTTCCTATACACATCCTTCACCTTATGACATTCCATACATCGAGCAATGTAATCAGCAACATCCTTTTTTATTCCCGGCCAAAATAATTGGCTTCTTACTACTATAATTATTTTTTGGTAACCGAGATGTCCAGCATAAGGAGCATCATGCATTTCCTTCAATACCAAATTCCTCAGTTCTCCAGAACTAGGAACATAGATTCTATTCTAATGCATGAGTAATTCATCTTCCTTTATCTCATACTCCTTTATTTTATGTTGTAAATATCCTTGTTGTAAGATTTCCTTTACCTGTAGGTAACGCTGATCTCTAACAAGACCATCTAAAATTATGCTCTTCAAGTCTAAATGATGCATACTGACAACAGTAACATGCATGAGATGCACTCTTCTACTAAGTGCATCAGAAACTTTATTCTCCTTTCCTTTGATATCGAGGTCATATTCACTTAAAAAATCCAGCCATCTTGTTTTCCTGGAATTCAAGGTTGGCTATTCAAAAAGATACTTCATGCCAATGTGGTATGTCCTTAATTCAAATCTCTCCCCCATGAGGTAATGCCTCCACATCCTCAAGGCATGAACAATGGAAGAAAGCTCCAAGTCATGTGTGGCATAGTTCCTCTCATGTTCCATAAGATTTCTCGACTCATAACTAATGACATCTCCATTTTGCATGAGGACTTCCCCAAGTCCTTCCTTACATGCATCGATACATACCACAAAACTTTCATTTGGGTCAACAATATTCAACACAGGTGCACTAGTAAGTAATTCCTTCAACATATTAACATTATCTTCACACTTAGGTGTCCATTCGAATTTAGTTCCCTTCTTTTGCAAATAAGTGATGGGATGAGAAATCTTAGAGAACCCTACTATGAACCTTCTGTAGTAACCAGCTAATCCCATAAAATATCTGAATTCTGACACATTTCTAGGTGTTGGCCATCCTCTAATGGCTTCAATCTTCTCTGGTTCTACTGCTATGCCCTACTCTGAAATAATCTGTCCCAAGTAATGGATCTCCTTTTGATAAAAATAACACTTACTCAACTGGGCATACAACTGATGTTCTCTCAGCACTTGCAATACCAGTCTTAAGTGATGTTCATGATCCTCTTCCGACTTAGAATAGATAAGTATGTCATCCAAGAACACTATGACAAGATTATCCAAACAATTTCTGAATATGCCATTCATTAAGCACATAAAGAAAACTAGTGCATTGGTCAATCCAAATGGCACCACTACAAATTTATAATGCCCATACCTAGTCCTAAAGGTTGTCTTATGAATGTCTTCTTCCCTGATTCTTACCTGATGGTATCCTGACCTCAGGTCAATCTTTGAAAATATATTTGCTTCTCTTAGTTGATCAAAGAGGTCATCAATTCTGGGTAGAGGATACTTGTTGTTTATAGTATACTTATTCAGTTGTCGAAAGTCAATACACAGCCTCAAGGTTCCATCCTTATTTTTGACAAAGAGTATTGGTGCTCCCCAAGGTGAAACACTTGGACGTATGTACCCTTTCTTCAACAATTCCTCCAACTGCATTTGTAATTCTTTTAACTCTGGTGTGCTCATTCTGTAAGGCATTTTTGACACCGGGGCATCTCCAGGCACTAGATCAATTGATAAATATATCTCCCTTCTTGGTGGCAACCCTAATATTTCTTGGAATACATCTTCAAATTCCTGTAGTACCGAGAAATCGTCAAGGCTTGGCCCCTTTATATTTTTTGGCTCTTCCACATGAGCTACATACAATTGAAATCCTTTCCTAAAACATCTCTTCAGCTGTAAGGCTGAAATATCCCTTATAGAGATGGGTCTTGGAACTCCTTTCACAGTGCTCTGTTTTCCATCTTCATCGAGACAGGTAAATGTATTGCTATGAAAATATAGGACAACATGATGCTTTTCCAACCAATCCATTCCAATTAGAATATCATAATACCCCAATGGTATGATATTTATATCAAAATTTGTATTCACACCATTAAGACTTATGGAACATCCTCTGACAATATCATGGATTCTCCTTTTGGTTCCAGTGGCTAGCTGAACCAAACTTGATTTTCCAAGCTTGTTTTTCTCCAAATGTAATCTATCCACTATTTTAGGATCAATGTAACAATGAATTTCTCCTGAATCAATTAAAATAGCTACAGGCTGATTTATGATCTTACCTTTCACCTCGATCATATTGGATTGGTACTCCTCTTGTTGATCATCTAAGGATGCATAGATTCTCACCATATATTTGATTGTTGTAGCCTCTTAGACATTGTGCACAGTCTTCACTCTGTCCTTTCTGTGTGGGCAATCCTTGTACATGTGATCTTCTTTGCATCCCCAATATTGGATAGGTGGTCTTCCCCTTTTTCCCAAGGAGTCTTCTTTCTTGGATTCACCCTTAGCATATTGATCTTGATGATTTCTATTAGGCTCATTCCTATTGAAGGGAGGTTTGAATCCTTTCCTCCTCTGATCAAACTTCTCCTTATTCTTATCCTTCCAAGATTTCTGCAGGGATTCTCTTACATGTCCTTGCTCATACAGGTATTTATCCTTCCTGATGGCCTCAGTCAAGGTCTTGGGCTCATCATACCTAATATTTTCTTTATAAAAGGTTGGAAATCCACTCAAAAATCTCTATATCTTTACCTTTTCATCGTTTATAAACCCAACATATTTTAACAATACCAAGAATTTCTTCTCATATTCTGCCATAGTCATGCTTCCCATCCTAAGTTCAAAGAACTCTTGCATTTTCTTGTCATAAAAAATGCTTTGAGAGGTACTCCTTTTGGAAGTACTTCTTGAACTGATTCCAAGTGATCCTATTCTCATTAATATGTTCAACTTGATTCCATTGATCCCACCACATTGTAGCTTTTCCATGTAAATGGTAGGTGGAAATCCTGGGTTCTAGGTTTGATGAATAGTTATGCAACTGAAAATATCTCCTGAGTCCAAGAAACCATGCTTCGACATCATCTTCCCTTTCTCTTTCACCATCAAAGGAGGGTGGCTTAAGCTTCCTCAAATCTTCTTGCAAACTGTATACTTCCTGTCTCCTTCTCTAGTGCCTAAGAAGAGACACCTCTAGACTGCTTATGGGATATTTCAATGCATAAAAATTTCTTTCTGAGTAAGGAGGTGAGTGGTATCTATGAGTTCTTCTTGTACTTCTTGAATAACCAGCTCTTCTACGATCCTCTCTTCTTTCATGACACCTTCCTTCTTCCTCTTTCTTTGCATTTGATCCCTTCTTTGTTTTCCTCTACAATTGATTTAAGATTTGCAAAACTCGAGCATTTATCTGAATTTTATCTCTCATCAGTCTCTCATTGTCTAATTTGTATCTCTACACTTCTATTTTCAATCTTTTTATAGTTTCTATTAATGTTTCTTGCTCTCCTCTTCCCTTGCATCCATTGGACTCTGTCTCTGCATTACCAACTCTGGTATTCTAGCCTTCAGCATCCTTATCATGGCTGGAGGCTCCCTTGACTTCTTCCATTTCTTCAATACGCATTCTGAGATGATGTGTTTAAACCCGTTAATTCTGTAAAATGTGCAAGCGACCATTTTTGTTAGAATTAAGCATATGATAATTTTTTTTGCCAAACCATGTTACCAAATCTTTTTCTTCTCAATTCATGAAGATTCACAGTGATGATTTTAGGGGCTAAATTTCGCTCATGGGCTAATTTTCCATGGTTTTTCCAAGAATGAGATTCGCTATTTTAAAAATGAATCGCCCAAATTCTATAGGATAAAATTATTTTACCTTAAAAATCGCCAAAATTTTATAAAAACTATATAAAATCATTAGAAATTTGAATATTTTTACAAAAATATCGCCAATCATTTATAGTTGGCATATGAAGGATTAGTAAAATTCACTAAGGTTTCTTAATTTTAAAATAAATTTTCATCCTTAAAATATATATATATATATATATATCAATATGCACTGTATAACACTTCCATGTTATCCTTTAGCCAATACATAATTTAATTCTGCACAGGCACTCCCTTCAAACCACTTCCCCAAGTGACCACGACTCGAAACTGCGACCAAATCCTTTCGGGCGCTTCACAACTTGGGAACCTTCAACCAGGATCAGATCAACGGTCCTCGTCCTCATTCATGATCAACAATCAATATTCACTTCGGGACTCTGTGCTTCGGGAGTTCAGCACTTTCAACCTCCACTTTTCCCCAGAGTACTCCGCACCCTAAGTTCTAGATCAGGCGCCACACATCCACCTCAAATCAATGGTTTTAGTCCACTTCGGGACTTCGAACTTCATAAGTCTCAACTTCCCCTTCTTTCTTCCTCTCAGAATTCTTTCACCCAGAGTTCACGATCTATCAATGCATGTCCTCCCGCAAATTGACGGTTATGAATCACTTCGGTTCTTCGGGGTTCGGGAGTTTCAAACTCTCTTCCTTCACTTTCTCCCGGAGTGCTTTCACCTGAAGTTGATGATCCATCGACGCACATATTCTCATAGATCGACGGTCGATATGTACTTCGACCTTCGGGCCTTCAGGAGTTCTCTACCCAATGCAAACTGTAACATCTTTTTTTTCTCTGAAGTGCCCAGTCTCAGGACTGCACGATCTGTCGCCAAGTGGAAAAATACTAGAAGTAGACACGTGGCCCAATCAGGCGGGTGACACGTGTCACATTCTAATTGACATTTCAATCCTCCATAGGTTCAAAACTCACTAACACATGGTACACATCCCATGTGTCCATGTCATCCTAGGTGACGTCCACAAGCCACATCACTTCGAAATTCCGGGGTCCACATCACCTCTAGGTGAAATCATCTTTCCCCACCACTTTGGCTCTTTAGGCTTCAGGACTTCGAGATTTGGGAGTTTCCACACTAGCACACTTCCAATTCTCCCAAACTGGACAATTTTTCGACATGTGTCTCCCTTATCAGACGGTCTGTACTAACCCGAGACTTTGGGACTTCGAGAGATACTACTGCAAGGATCAAGGGTTCTTGTTGATTTGAGATCAACGGTCCTCAATTACTTCGAGACTTTGGGTAATTCTTTCCCTAGTGCTTTGCTCTGCAAAACCTTCTGGAGTACTAAGTCTCTGAAGTGAGAGATCTAGCACCATGTGTTCATATTGATGGACGTTCCAGATGAACTCGGAGATTCAGGCCTTCGAGAGTTCTGGATTTTCGCATCCATCTTTCTTCCGAAGTGGTTATCCACCGGAGTGCAGAATCTCTTGCCATGTGTCCACTTCGATCAATGGTCTGGATCTACTTTGGCTCTTCAAAGTTTTGATGTTTAGGCACTAACATGTCACATCACTTAATTCCTTTCAATTTTCAGGGGCACGCATCGACGGTTTGGAGTAACCTTCCTTTCGCCCTGTAATTCGTCTAACGCTGACACATAACCCCTTGGTGAAATCGTGGTTTGGATTGCGGGACCACCTTGGGAAATTAACTCTCATGCAACTTGGGTCCCCGCAATGCCTCCTGGCCGTCAATCTCTCTCCAATGAGATCTGACAGTTGTCACTTAACCTTTGCTTCACTTTCATTGGATGACCCTTGTTCCCCTGCCCTCTGATCCAACAATCCTAGATCTCTCTTGATCCCATAGTGGCGATTGCTCCCAAATTCAAAGGAGATGGTCACGATCCTTAGAATCCTTAAAAAGGATCTCTGACGTCCTAGCTCCTGCATAGAATTTGCAACGCCATTCCTCCTAATATTTTCAACTTCACGATTAGAATTCGATCTCGACCACGAGACTTTGACCAACAGACCTGGCCCATATCGACCCGATGTTTCAACTAGAAGCTTTGATACCAATCTGTAACACACCCCGACCACCCACAGGCCGGGGTACTCCACCTTCAAGCCCACCCTTGGACTTCTTTCTCTTATCGATACCTTTTAAATTAATAAGGATGCATAAAAGAAAATATTTAACGACATGCACAACAATAACCAACAAGAATGAATATTCTAAATATTCAATTAAATGATAAATAAATACACGTCGGAATACATTCATATACAGGTAAATAATACCATAACAGAGAGAACTTATCTTTATAAAGATGACACCAATGAGCACTTATCCTTTAGACATTCATTTCACTGTACCTGAACCGGTATCCATAGCCATATCTGTTTGTGTAGCTGGTTAGCTTGGGATATGGACTGAAGAAGCGGGTTGTCAGGGCCATGGGATATTGAAGAGGCGGGTTGTCAGGCCCATGAGCAATTCTCTGAGTGAGAGAATTGTTGGGAATTGATTTCCTAAAAGTGCTAAACTATAGCTACAGTGCTCTAAGACTTCCTGTCCGGTCAGTTGCTGAAGCCCAGAAAGGAGGTGGGGCAGCCAAAGGACTGTTGAGAAGAGAAGGGGCACACTTCCTGGGTGGGACAGGCATGTGGGGAATGAGGGACTGTAGGCTGTTAGTTGAGTGGGCACCATGACAGAGTCTTTCTTGTTGTCTATGATCCTTTAGCTTGGTTAGGAATCCCTTTACCCGGGTGGAGTTTAGTCCCAGCTCGGGGGTGACTCACTGTTGAGAGTGATGAACAGTGTGGTCTAATTCTAAGAGGTTCGTGGATGGTCTGCACACAATTGGTGACATTCTTACCAAGATAAGTACCAATTGTGTGATAAATTTACATGATGCATTATTATTTACGTGCTTATTTTATGGGTTTATCACATGTGTGATTATAACTGTCTGTATGTTTTATGGGTATCTCCTGTATATGTTGCATGTCTTTGTTTACTGTTATTTTAGTATGAAATCGTATATTTTCATAATGTAATTGTTTGTTTACGTTTTATATGTATATCTTCCGCAAGAGTGTTGTGTGTGTATATTTTAATTGCATGCAGTTTGAAGAGAGAAATTTATGTGGCATAGCTCAGTTGAATACTGGGTATTTACAGTATGTTCCACAGTGAGAGAATGAAAGTGTTCTCTGGTGTAGCATGGCCCGGGCATGGATGGCCAGGGATGTTACAATATGGTATCAGAGCTTCAGTTTCAACACTGAGCCTGGATGGGCCAGAAAGGTTCAGTTGAAGTGAATATTCACAAAAGATTAATTTCGAAGTGGCCAAATTTCAAGTCATAGAGTGTCCATGGAAAATTTTGGCACCGCGTGGAAAATATTGGTGTGCAGGCGCGCGTGGTAAATTTTGGCACTGCACGAAAAATGTTGGCATGCAGGTGCGCGCGGTAAATTGTGGTGCCACGCTGAAGAATATTGTGTGCAGATGCCCACACTAAATTTAACATTGCGCGGTGTGCACACACATAGTAATGGTGCATGTGGTGTGCGCAGTATTGAAAAACACAAAGGAGTTTGGTTGGTGCATACACAATATGAGTATAAGTTGTCTCACGACAGTGTAGTCAATGGTGCGCGCAGACTATTGTGCGTGGTGGTGATAGTGTAGTCAATGGTGCGCCCAGATTATTGTGCATGGTGGGGGTATATTGAACTTTGGCATGGTGCAATGAATAGAGCGAAATGCATGTGGAATATCAATGCGCGATACAAAAACTGTGCGCAACAAGTATCAATGCAAGAACCAAAACTGTGCGCAGTGGATATTGGCGCGCAACGCAAAAGTAGTGCACGCAAGTTATTGGCGCGTCGGAGAAGAAATGCTTAGTGGATATAAGTGTGCGGAAGAACGATTTACCTTGTGGTGTTACTGTGAATGATAAATATGGGTGTACAGGTTGAATTTTTGTGCGCGCGAAGTCATTCGGAAGGCGAACAACAACAGAAAGCAACAGATTTTCGTGACATTTTATACTGTTTGAACATCATCTTTTTGCAGCGCATTTTGAGGGCTCTCTCATGTCACTAGGTATATCTATAGAAAACATTGGCTAGATTTAGTTTGTTTTGGGGTTTTTTGTTGAATGAATGGATGAACGGAGATGACATTTGGGCTATGGAGTCTAGAATGAACAATGCATTATCGAAACATTGAACTATCAAGAGGAGAAGGTTAATTAAGGCGATGAGTCTGAGTTTAATAGAAAATTTGCATGGTATTAGAGGAAAAAGAAACACACAACCTCATCGGAGCATTATTTAAAATGAATTCAGAGTTGGTTTGAGAAGAAATAAACATAGTCTAAATTGCTAAGCCGAGAGCATCTTAGAGATGAATTCTGGGTTTTATATTCCTCTGATTCAGATAGATGAAAGTGAAATATAAGATTACAAGAAACACATACTATGAAAGAAAACAAGACTCATATCACCACCAGTTAGAATCTTGTCATAAACAGTCCAAAATATGCTTTTGCATTTATATATTCATTTTAATCCCAAAATTACAAAAAGGAAATGATTTAAAAATAATAGTTATCCTATTTTAAAGGGACCATTTAAGAACATGTCTAACATCTCTGGGGCTCCTTACCTTTGCTACCATCTGTCCAAAAATGGTTGAAATGTACTTAATTTTATTCGAGGACTCATTTCAGCTTAGCGATCTCCTCCTTTAAAGTATCTAGCCAGACCAGTTGATCCTCTCCAACACTTTCAGCCATTTCAGCTATGGTTTATTTCTTCTGTCACTTGCTTCATTTCTTCTTAACAACTCACCCGTTGATGACTAGATCCCTCATAATGGGATTTAGCCTGACTTCCAATTTCGAGTCTGTGGCAAGTTCCGTGTGAAATTTAGTCACTATTATATGCACAATTACCCTTTCCTTCTTACTCATAGGAAAATCTACCATGTTCCCTGAATAATCAGTCTCACTGGATATAGCTTTGTCCATGTATCTCAATTTTGTGGACACCAAAATGATTTTACAGAGATCAGAAGGTCGAGCAAATTTGGAGATTACTCCATTTATGGATAAGATGATGCCTCCATACTTGAGAATTGGTAGTTATAGAGTCCCAATCATGAATCACATACAGACTTATGTACAAATATGTTGGTTTTCCATGCTCGGCTAATCCATTTCAAATGATTAGTGTTTGAGTTCGTTACATGACAATGTTCACTTGACATCATACAGCTCTGAAGTACCGAACAAGTGAAATGGGGTGATCTGACTAGCCATCGCCCGTCCCACGAGTGGTGCTTTTGACATATTGAAATACATGACATCGAGACTTTGGTGAAAGTGGTTTCGACAACCCGCTTTTCACACCGATGTATCTCTGGAGGCACCACGCATCTTTTAAAAAAAATAAAAAATTGTCATGGTGATAACACCAGGAAACCAGAAGAAATAATTCTGATGTATATATTGAACCAAAATGGTTCATATTTCTCATGAATTGTTGAATTAGTTAGCCTGATAAGTTTTGATGGCTGCACATTTTGCAAAATTAACAACAACTAGATCAGATCAAGATCAGTGCAGAGTCCATAGGAATGGAAGAGGCATAGGGGAATTACAGTCAACAAGATGAGAGAAGAGGGATGGAGGTCCATTTGGGCATTTAATGAAAAAACTCCAATGGACATGGAGATGAAAGGAATGAAAACATGAATATGGTAGAGACCATTAAAAATTTGCGAAAGGATGTCCAAATCCATAAAGCTGATAATGAAAGGCTTATGAAATCCAAGGAACAACAAGATGACTTCAACATGAAGTTATTGGAGGGATTAAACAGAATAGAAAATAAATTAGATAAGGAGAGTGGCTCAAGCAAATCTAGAAGTCACAAGCCTTCGGATGTGAAAAGAAGAGCAAGAAGTGTTAGCGGACATCACCACAAATCCCTGAGGCATTCCAATAAGAGAGAAGGAAGTAGCTCAAGTCTGTCCCTTGTCAGAAGGCATAAGAGGTCTAGGGTGGATGAGCTACGAGGAGAAATGAACAAAATCAAACCTTCTACATTTGATGGCGAGCACAAGAAGGATGAAGATGCATAAACATGGTTGCTGGGCATGAGAAAGTATTTTCAATTGCATAATTATTATTCTCATGCAGAGGGTAGAATTTCCATCTATCAACTCAAGGGAAAGGCATCCATGTGGTGGGATCAATTTGTGCAGGTGCAACACATTAAAGAGAAAAGTGTTACTTGGAGGGAATTCAAAAAGTACTTTGAGAAGAAATACTTAACTAAGAGATATTATGACAAGAAAATGAAAGAGTTCTTTGAACTCAAGCTTGGAAGTATGACCATAGATGAATATGAGAGAAGGTTTCTAGAACTGCTGAAGTATGTCTCTTTCATCAAGGATGAGATAGTCAAAATTCAAGGTATTTGAGTGGATTTCCATCATTCATTAGTGAAAAAATACAGTATGATGATCCCAAGACATTGGAAGAGAACATAAGGTGAGCTAAATGCCTATATGATTAGCAGAAAGAAAGGCCAACTTTCCAAAAGGATTGGGAAGACAAAAATAAATTAAAGATGGATCAGAAGAAGAAGGGATCTAAGCCACCCTTCTTCAGAAATAATCCACAGGGACAACAAATGCCTAAAGAACCCAAAACAATTGACACAGGGAGTCAAAGGCCAAGGCATCCACCTATTCAATGTTGGGGTTGTAAAGGAGATCATATGTTCAGAGATTGTCCTCACAGAGGTGAAAAAGGAAGGAATGTTCACAATGTATAGCAAGCATAAACAATGGAGGACATGGGAAGAAATGTGCCAAGGATATATGCAGCCCTAGACAACAAGCAAGCACATTATCAGTCCCATATGATTGAAGTGGAAGGTATGATCAACAACCAAACCATTGCTATTTAAATTGATTCAGGAGCTAGTCATAGTTATATAGATCCTAAGATGGTGGAAAGTTTGCAATTGCCAAGAAGAAAGCATGGAAAATATTGGTTGGTGCAGTTGGCTATAGGAGCCAAAAAAAAAGTTAATGAGATGGTTAAGTCATGCCTCATGGACATGAGTGGACTAAACACAAGGGAAGATTTGAACATCTTGCCTTTAGGTTCCTACGACTGTCTAATTAGGATGGATTGGTTGGACCAACATCATGCTCTCCTAGACTATCATAATAAAGAATTTAATTTCTTGGATGAGGAAGGGAAACTAAGGAAAGTGCAGGGAGTTCCCAGGGAAGTAACCATCAAAGAAATTTCAGCATTGCAGCTAAAGAAATGTTACAGAAAAGGGTGTCAAATATTTGCAGCTCATATGGAAGAGACACATAAAGATAAGGTGCCAAATTTGGAAGATCATGTAGTCCTAGAAGAATTTGAAGATGTATTCAAGGAGGTACCAGGACTACCCCCAAAGAGAGACATTAATTTCTCTATAAATCTAATGGCTGGAGCAGCTACAGTGTCAAAGAATCCTTACAGAATGAGTACACCAGAATTGAAGGAGTTGCAAATGCAGCTTGAAGAATTTTTGAAGAAGGGGTATATAAGCCCAAGTGTGTCACCTTGGGGTGCCCCAGTCTTGTTTATGAAAAAGAAAGATGGAACATTAATATTGTGCATTGATTTCAGACAGTTGAATAAAGTGACTGTTAAGAACAAGTATCCTCTGCCAAGGATTGATGATCTCTTTGATCAATTGAAGGATGCAAAGATATTTTCAAAGATAGATATTAGATCAAGATACCATCAGGTAAAGATTAAAGAGGAAGATATCAACAAGACTACCTTTAGGACAAGGTATGGTCATTATGAGTTCATAGTGGTGCTATTTGGGTTGTCAAATGCACTAGCTGTTTTCATGTGCTTAATGAATGGTGTTTTCCGAGAATATTTAGACAAGTTTTTTCTTATATATTTTAAGTCAGAGGAAGATCATGAACATCGTTTGAGAATGGTGTTGCAAGTATTAAGGGAGCATCATTCGTATGACAAATTGAGCAAGTGCTCATTTTATCAGAAACAAATTCATTATTTGGGGCATATCATTTCAAAGGATGGGATAGGACTGGATCCTGAGAAGATAGAAGCCATTAGAGAATGGTCAGTGCCAAAGAATGTGCCAGAGGTGAGATCATTCATGGGTCTTGCAGGCTATTACAAGAGATTCATTGAAGGATTCTCAAAGATTGCACACCCAATCACTTCCTTGCAAAGAAAGGGTGTGAAGTTTCAGTGGACACGGGATTGCGAAAAGAGTTTCCAACACTTGAAGAAATTATTGACAAGTGCTCCAATACTAAGGATTGCAGACCCAAATGAAGACTTCATTGTATGCATAGATGCACGTAATGAAGAACTTGGTGGAGTTCTCACTCAAAATGGGTTTGTTATATGTTATGAATCAAGGAAGTTGAAGGAGCATGAAAGACATTATGCCACTCATGATTTGGAGTTGGCATCCATAGTGAATGCCTTGAGGAAATGGAGACACTACCTCATGGGGAAAAGGTTCGAGCTAAGAACAAACCACAATGGTCTGAAATATTTATTTGATCAGCCAAATCTAAATGCTAGGCAAAGCAGATGGTTAGAATTTCTAAGCAAATATGACTTTGATATAAAGCATATCAAGGGGAAAGAGAAAAAAGTGGCTGATGCACTCAGCAGAAGAGTACATGAATTGCATTCTACAGCCATTAGCATGTACCAATCAAATTTGAAAGACAAAATTATAGAAGCTGCCAAATCAGATTTGCAATACAAAGAAATAGTGGCAAAAGTACAACAAGGTATTTTGCAGCAGAAAATTGAAGAATATAAGATAGATAGTGATGAAATTCTCATGTACAGGGGCATAATTTATGTACCAAATTCTCAGGAAGTGAAAAATATGATATTGGGAGAAATGCATAATGTGCCTTATGCTGGACACCCAGGATATTAGAAAACTAGTGCAGTTGTCAAGAGCCAATATTATTGGCCAAGCATGAAGAAAGAGGTTGTTGATTTTATTGTTAGATGTTTGGAATGTCAAAAGGTAAAGGTTGAGCACAGACACCCAGCTGGTTTGCTACAGCCATTACCCAATCCTGAGTGGAAATGGGAAGTTGTAACAGTGGATTTCATCACCAAACTTCCCAAAACAAACAAGCAACATGATTCTATCATTGTAGTGGTGGATAAGCTTACTAAAGCTGCCCATTTTATTCCAGTTAAGCTCACTCACAAGGCAACGAATATTTTTTATGTTTATATGAGGGAAATTGCTAGATTACATGGGACACCCAAGACAATTGTGTCTGACAGAGATTCAAAATTTACCTCAAAATTTTGGAAAGGGTTATTTAATGGATTTGAACTAAATTTGAATTTTAGTACAACCTATCATCCAGAATCAGATGGACAAAAAGAGAGGGTGAATCAAGTGATTGAAGATATGTTGAGGATGTATGTGATGGATAAACCATCAAAATGGGAAGACTACCTACACTTGGTAGAGTTTGCTTACAACAATGGGTACCAAGCATCTCTAAAGATGAGCCCATTCGAGGCACTTTATGGTAGAAAGTGCAATACTCCAGTAAGTTGGGATAACCCAATAGATAGAGAAGTGGTTGAACCAGATTTGCTTAGGGAAATGGAGGAGAAAATGATAAAAATAAAGCAGATTTTAAAGGCTGCCCAAGATAGGAAGAAAAGTTATGATGATAAAGGTAGAACTCACAGGAAATTTAATGTGGGAGACCATGCATTTTTGAAAGTAAAAGCCAACAGAAGTTCCCTGAAGTTGGGAAACTGTTCAAAGTTGGCATCTCGTTATTGTGGGCCATTTGAAATCCTAGAGAGGATTAGTCCAGTTGCTTATATGATTGCATTGCCTGCATCTATGTCTGTTCATAATGTATTCCATGTATCATTGCTAAAGAAATATATACCTGATGCTAATCATGTTATTGATTGGAATGTGATTCAGGTGGAGCAAGAAGGTGCTTTCCAAGTGCATCCAGTGTGCATTTTGGACCGGAAAATCAAACAGCTCTGGAATCGAGACATAGGGCTTGTAAAGGTCCAATGGACCTGGTACGGTTCTGAGCACACTACTTGGGAGGATGAGGATGCAATGCAGGCAGAACACACATATTTTTGAGGATTTTTTAAAATTTTGGTGTATATGGGTACAGGATGCACTGAGGAAAGTGCATAAATAAGGGGAGGGGATTGTAATATCCCTCGGCCGAACCCAATTGTAAATGTAGTGCAAGTGTACTTAAGCTGGTGAGATGTTTTGACATCATTTAGTATGCACATTTCATGGCATAGTGTGCACATATACTGCGTAGTAAAATGATGTAGTGTGCACATTCTTGGATACTGTGCACAGTAACTAAAGTGAACACAATATTGAGGTCAATGAGCCTTTGTGTATATCATATGTGTTATAGGATGGTGAGCTAGTTATTATAAGTTGGGATGCTTATGTTTTGGAATTAGGCCAGAGTGCCTAGATGTTTTGTATATGTCTCATGATTAATATAAAATACATCATTGCGCGCAGACCGACCATGATAAAAGAGATGGGGGACTAAAATACCCAGTTAGGGAAAGAGAGGGCCAAAATTTAAGGGAAAAGGGCTAAGCTAGAGAGCTTAAGCCAAAAGATGAATATTATATTAATATTTCTTAAAACATAAAGTATGGATAATTATTTTATCCTAAGTTCAAAAGTTGGGGACAAGTGGACCAAAGTAGCTCCCAACATGAAAAGTGTCAAGTTGGGGACATGCATACATATCGTTGGGACTTAGTGCATTGTGGAGGCCCCTCATCATTGTTACAATCATCTCTCCCATGATTCCTTCGAGCATTAAACCATGATTCCATGACCATTTCACCCAGGTAGTCAGTTATCCTTCAAACATTCATTTCACTGTGCCTGAACCGGTATCCATAGCCATATATGTTTGTGTAGCTAGTTAGCTTGGGAGATGAACTCAAGAAGCAGGTTGTCAGGCCCATGGGATATTGAAGAGGCGGGTTGTCAGGCATATGACAAATTATCTGAGTGAGAGAATTGCTGGGAATTGATTTCCTGAAAGTGATAAACTGCAACTACAGTGCTTTGAGACTTCCTGTCTGGCCTGTTACTGAAGCTTGGAAAGGTGGTGGGGTAGCAAAAGGACTATTGAGCAGAGAAGGGGCACACTTCTTGGGTGGGATAGGCATGTGGGGAATGAGGGATTGTAGGCTATTAGTTGAGTGGGCACTGTGATAGAGTCTTTCCTATTGTCTATGAGCCTTTTTCCTAGTTAGGAATCCCTTTACCTAGGTGGAGTTTAGTCCCAGCTCAGGGGTGACTCACTGTTGAGAGTGATGAACAGTGTGGTCTAAGACTGGGAAGTTCGTGGATGGTATGGACCCAGTTGGTGACATTCTTACCAAGATAAGTACCAATTGTGTGATAAATTTACATACTGCATTGTTATTTACGTGCTTATTTTATGGGTTTATCACATGTGTGATTATAACTGTGTGTATGTTTATGGGTATCTCCTGTATATGTTTCATTTTTGTGTTTACTGTTATTTCAGTATGAAATCATATATTTACAGAATGCAATTGTTTGTTTATGTTTTATATGTAAAGATTCTGCAAGAGTGTTGTGTGTGTATGTTTTAATTGCATGCAGTTTGAAGAGAAATTTTTATGTGGCATAGCTTAGTTGAATATTGGGTATGTTACAGTATGTTCCGCAGTGAGAGAACGAAAGTGTTCTCTGGCATAGCATGGATCGGGCATGGATGGTCGAGGACATTACAACAAGGATGGTTCTAGAGTGTTACTTGGCTTCCCAAACCAGTCAACACTTAAGCTCTCCTAGGCTTTCCTAGCACTCATAGAAATCCAAGTACCCTCTTCTACCTATCCTGCACCACCCAAAGGAATGGACCTCCACCCTTCTCTGCCATGCAGTCCCTCAGGCGGTCCTTCTCCTTATTTTTCTCTCCAACACAAATGGTCCAGAATCTCAATGTTGGAAATCTCAGGACTCGCAGTTGTGAACACCGCTGGACACAGGCCAATGCATCTCAGACATGCAGGCCTCAAGTCATGGCTGGATTACACCAGCGACCACTACAACCTACAATACTGTGGATAATCTTTGGTAGTTCGTTTCCCTTTCCCAGGACAAGATGTGGGTGAGGATGGATCAATGAGTGATAGGTAGGGACGAGATGAATGAATGAGTGAGAAAGTGAATGAACACATGAACAAATGAAGGAGTGAATGAGAAAATGAGTGAACGAGCTATCAACCAACCCTCCCCAACAGACCAAGGGTGGATTAAGTATTTCGTGAGGAATCAAGAACCTCCTGGCCTTCCCCAAGAATTTCACATAACTAATCCACTCCCTTAGACAAAAGGGTAATTAAAATAGGAAATAAACATTTATCCCCTCAATCCCCCTCTCTTATGGAATCATAGCCCCCTATAACTCTATTCCTTGTCCATCTAGCAACCAACGATGTATTTATTATTAATAATGATCAAAACATTACATTTCTTGGGAACTCCGGCCTCTCAACATTGTAACAATACATTATTTAAAATGGGGCTCAAAACCTGGGGTGTTACACTCCCAGACTTAAATCCCACTGGTACAAAATTCTAAACTAAAATTATGCTTAGCTTGGAAATCGAGTTGCTCCAAAAATCTATGCGTGGGCCCAAATTTCCTTCCTTAATAGAACTTTGAAGTACTCTGTTATCACACCATTCCAAACTCATACTCAAGAGCTTAACCTCCAATAACTCACTCTAAAATTTCCATATGACATCGGACTATAACCACGGCTACATCATCAAGCACTTATATTCTTGTGGGTCATCGAACTATCCTTGAACTTCCGATCCTCACCGTTGATCCTCACTGAATGAACGATCCTAATATTTTCAGAGTATTTTTTCCGTGTGTATCGATTCCTGCAAGATACACAACCTAAACACACAACTACGAACAAATGTTCCTTCCCTTTCAATTCCACGAACACTTGCGCTATCTCCCCCGTTGATCTAGTCCTTCAACTGATCATAGTCATTTTTCAAGCTTCTGTTATCGTAGGTTTTCTCACTCTGCACTCCTTCAGATGTCCACTACTGGAACACCTTCCATCGTCAATTTGTTAAGATCTATGATACACAACTCTTCAATCTTTTACTTCTATTTTCTATGTATTCATCCACCAACGGGCATGTTCTTGCCACATGTCTCCATCATAGTCATGGATCCAACTACCATGTGTCCCTCTCTCTTTCATGTGATTCACTTCCAAGTGTCCACTCCTCATTCATCGATACCATTTGTCCTGGTCTTCGTCAACTTCCATGTGTCTCACCCAATTGGCATGGATTATTCTTCGATCCCGTGGCTTTGAAGAGGTGGAATTTCCCTGGTTCTTTCGGAGTGTATAACAAAATCCAACAAACGGATCCAAAACTTGACTTCGAAGGATAGTAAGGTGGTGCCACATGTCACTTTTGTAGCCTTTGATCTTGGCTACTCCGAACCCATATGGACCATAGGTCGCTTCGTCAAATTATCCTTTGCTCTAAATGCCTAGCTCCATCTACATACATGTGTATTCATCCTGGTATCATTTCTTACTCTGAATGAATCTTCATCATCCTTTTCTCTACCTTAGTTGAAGCATTCTTCACTGCTACACCCTCTTGATTCTAAATGTGCTAACCTGAAGGCTTCTCATCAACGCTTCTAGCTCTGATCTTAGGGTTGGTTTTTTTTGTTGATATAGGAACTTCCACTCCAGATCAAATCTGGTTCATCTACACTCTTTAAGTGCACATTTAAGTCTTTTCTCTATGAATTGATGGTCGTGGTTAATGCATACTCATGATCTAATGGTCATTTTTCCCTTACGCATGTAAAGGGGATTAATCCTATTCTCTGTTCTGCACACAAGGCATAAATTTATCTCTATTCATCCTGACTTCAGTACAATTCCATTGTGATCTCAACTGGTCCTTAATCGCATTTGGGCATCGATCTCTTATATGATTGATGCTTGATCTCGATCAACTTCTCATATGTGATGGTTTATTCCCATGGTTCAGCGTGATCCTGGATGACCACTAGTTAGGAACAAGATAAATGCATATAGGATCCAATATG
The DNA here is from genome assembly GCA_010110895.2 of Picea sitchensis. Classification (NCBI taxonomy): domain Eukaryota; kingdom Viridiplantae; phylum Streptophyta; class Pinopsida; order Pinales; family Pinaceae; genus Picea; species Picea sitchensis. The sequence continues at coordinate 16,472 of SNQJ01S0009229.1, read as the reverse complement.
GACTATTATCACGCAACCAGGGACATTAATAAAACAAAACTACACCCAATCATGTACTAACATAGAGATCCATAAACACATACATTTCTATTAATGAATATGTACATGAATTTACACACGACCTTCTCCTCTCCAGGCCCGATTCACAATCAATTGGCCTCTTTTTGGCCTTATGCCACACTTGGCCTCTTACACAGACCTCTAATTATCCTCTCTCTGTCTAACTGAGACCACTTCCTATGTTTAATATCAATGCCACTAAGCTTACATATTTAATTACAAAGGATTCTAATACCATAATTTGGTTCATGTCTTAAAATATCTCAAATAAATATTCCTCAGATCCAAAATTGATCCAGATGGATGTCGGTGGCCTCCCACCTATTCGAACTGACTCATTTTGGCAATTTTCCAGTTTGGCATTTTTTTCCTAGTTTTCGGGTCCCTGACTTCTGGGGCCGTTTTGAGGCCCTAAACAATGTTTTTAGGGATCGTCACAATAAAACAATAGACAAATTTAGAGTATGATGGAAACATGTGTAGTCGTCAGATATACCTTTCCAAAAGTATATTGTGCGCCTAAAATGAAGATCGTATGAAAAAGTTATGACCCCGGGAAGTTGATGTACTAACTTACCCAAACAGGGCCCACATGACTTTTGGCGCTTCATCTTCTAGGGTTAGGTTTTTGGAGGTATATGGTTTTAGACATTCCTGTTTATTGTAAAAATTACTTCAGAGCCTCATTGTAATCATCTTCTTTTGAATGAGCACAACTGTCACATCTCTTCTCAGAGATAAGCCACCACCATTCTAGCAAGCTTGTTTTCCACTGCATTTTACAATTTCAGCTTATTTCCTTATTGAGTAGAAACCAGTTTTACTGTATATCTGTTATTGAGTGTTAAGTATCTTTTGATAATAATCTACATTCATTTCATTCTTCTCATAAAATTTGGATCAGTGGTATCTAAGTGGTCTACTCCTTTCTTTCTTAATGCATGTCCCCAATGAGGTCAGGTTACAAAGAATTGGGTCTCGAGCTTGTTTCTCTCGAGGAAAAAATATCTCACACGCCCAAATGAACTCTCATGGTGGGAGAAGAGAAATATGACATGACTTGATATCCCTTCAAAATGTTTCTCAAGGAATCCCTCATGCAACAAAGGAACGAGATGATGGATAGTTTTTTGTAAATCATTCAACAAATACCAACAGGTGACACATATTCCTCAAACGGAGGCGCCGCCCCCTTAAAGGTACAAATAAACTTCAATATTCCTATATTTTAAGGTTAGATAGACGCAGATGTTGTAGACAAATGGTTGAATCTGCTAGAAGGGTATTTCTCTGTCCATAACTTCTCGAATAGAAAAAAGATCACTTTTGCGCTCCTCAAAGCCATTCCCTATGTCAAGGATTGGTGGGAAACTTTCCGTGAGAAAAAGGAAATAGAGGAACCCTCATTATTTATAGTTGTGGTAACCTGGGAGTCCTTCAGGGATGTTATTAAGGAACAATACCACCCTGTTGGAAGTTATGATGACCTATACACAAAATGGACCACACTGCAGCAAGACAGAGACCAAACAGTGCCCGAGTTCACAGATATATTCCATACCTTGCTAACCAAGCTGGGTATCAAGGATTCTGAGCGACATTTGGTGCTCAAGTATCATGGTGGTCTGCATAGATACATACAGGACAAAATGGTGTTTTTGGACATCTCATCCTTGGTCACGACCTACCGATATGCTGTCAAAATCGAGTAGAAGCTCAAACAAAAGATGCAACAATTTGGACCTGGGAACCCCTCATAGAAAAAGTGAGGAAAGGGAAGCCCCAACCCACATAACAAGGGATAGAGAAAATATGGACAACCTCATGAAAACTAGTCCAGGCTGCAAGCAAATAAGGACACCGGAAAGACAAAGAAAGATACTAGGAAGTGGTGCGACTTCCATAAGAGCCCCTGACATAAAACTACTGATTTTCTCTCAAAGTAGTCATTGAGGCTAAGGTGAAAGCCTCTAAATCAGATGCGGGTTTTGACTCTGAGTCAGAAACAAAAAGGAGGAGATTTATCATTGACGCAGAACCTAGTGCGACCATTTCTACCACCAAGCTCCAGCCCGGTGAACTAGACAAGCCAGAGGAAGGTGAGATAATTTTTCATTCACATATGTGGGTGAAAGTGTTACACATTATTTTTTTCATCCCTATGACCGTTAATGATGTAAACCTATATGTTGCCTTCAGAGGGGTCAGTGGCCTGAGTTCCTGAAGAGAGAAGGAAAAAGAACTTTTCCTGAGAAAATAAGTTGCATTTTCCCTTGTAAAAACCTTGTTAAAAAGGAAGTTCGTAGGTTGCTATATAGGTAGGGTGTGAGAATTCCTAATTCTCATAGGTTGCACCATAGCTAGGGTGCGAACTGTTCACAGGTTTCTCTATAGGCAGGGTGCGAGAATGCCTACACGTGGGAAAACAAGCGTTTTCTCGAATCTTCTAGAAGGAGAAACTTCTATGGTGAGGTGGCATCCGAATGGTTTGGATCTTACTCGCTTTCATGATTTAGTGGGATCATCCTAACATCCTCACCTTATCCTCTTCAACTTATAAAAGGAGAGGAGTTCTCATGGAGAAAGTTAGCTTTAGGTTGGCTTGGAATTATTCGCTTGGTTGGAGTGGCTTTTAGATTTGCCTTTGTCAAGATAGATTGTGAATATTATCAGATCTATGCTCTCATAATTCTTGGAGTGAAAGTGTGTGGGGAACGAAGGACAGTTGGAAGGGACCTTACGACATCAAGGCCATGGTTGTAATATCTCTTTCACATTTAATATGATACAGTAATATGATTCTTTCCTATAAAGCTTGTTGTGTTTTA